>CAAKHF010011751.1:0-18429 GCA_901007745.1 Hippocampus kuda
AAATTATACACTCACTGGATACTTCATTAGATAATCCACAATTTCAAGAATAATATTAATTGTATGTGTGTGTGTGTGTGTGTGTGTGTGTGTGTGTGTGTGTGTGTGTGTGTGTGTGTGTGTGTGTGTGTGTGTGTGTGTGTAATTTGTTCATCGACATCACACAACGTTATGACAAGGATCACATATTTCGTTTTATACTTACCCCTTGAGGGCTAGATCAAACATTTCCATAATATGATATATTTTTCTTTGTTTTACAGTGACCCAATTGGGTTAGTTTCTTGATGACAATAATTTGATTCATTCATCATGCGCTTCAGAAGACCAGTCAAGAGCACGCGCACGCTGTTAACCCACTCTGTAACTACAAAGTCGTTGTGTGACATAAAAATGCACACATATCCCAAACCTTGCCCAATATATTCACAATATAAACGGGATCAAGTCTAAATTAAAAAGAAAAAAAAAGCATCATTTGAATGATCTTAATTTACCTGACAATCACATTTCATTTGCCGTTCCGTTTGCTTTTGTGCACAGTCTACTTCTACTTCATGCACTGTTTTGCTAGCTAACAGCCATTCAAGGTGATCACTTCTCACCAATGGCCGACTTTACCATTTTTGACACCATTTTATATGCTACGATTGACGGCCCGTTTATTCAAATCAGAGTTAAAAAGCACAATAATCCCCCCCCACCCCCCCAATAAAATCCTTCATTATTCACGATTGTAAAATTTTTTTTTTTTTACTTAGGGTTTGTTCCTACTTGTATTATGTGTTATTATATTTCATTTAGTCACTATTTCTAATGCCACTCACTTAAAAAATAAACTGATATCAGGTTCAAATTTTAGGATGTGGACTGGACTAGGAGTTGTTACACAAAATCATTTCCATGAATCCAGAACATAAATGTGAGCTTAGGCTCTTCTTACTCACAAAGACTCAGGAAAAGTTATCAAATATGTACAGTACATGTAATGGTTGAATGACCAAGTGGTTTGAGCGAAGGGTATTCCGCGCATGTGTGCGTGCGCATGCGCGCGCGCTACATCTCAGAGACAGCAGGTCACACTTGTCGTATTCTAATTTTAGCTGCGACCGTTAGCGGCAAGTCCTCAGGAGGCCCACCGATGTTGTCATCCGCCTACAAATGTGTTGGTCAACACCTTTAGGTCAAAGGCAGATACAATATGAGCACACCATTTAACACTCCTTCTGAGATTGGCTGACAACCAGTCACGGGTGTATCCCGCCTCGAGCCCAAAGTCAGCTCGGATAAGCTCCGCCCCCATTGCGACCCTATAGTGATTATAGAAAACGGATGGATCGATATTTAAGACTACGTTTATGCCGCCTCTTTCACATTAAGGAAGAAAAGTTTCGGGAAGCAAAATCCTGCTCCCCGAGGCAATATTTGATTCTCACCAGCCATGTGTTTTGAGTAGTGTATCTGTCGCATGTGAGGTGACGAACAGCTTGTTTGTCCTTTGGTGGCGGAGTGAGAGGCCACTCCAGGTAGAATAGAACAGCTGTTTACTGCAGCTCAGAGGCATCGCAGCTGTCGCCAGAAGGAATGACCAAGCAACGAGAAACACACCCGCACAAAGGTTAATACTACCAATCGTTATCTTTGTGATGGCAGAATGTTCATTACAGCTCATGTAATTAAGGAGACTTATTATGCAGTCAAAAACACATTCATGGGTGTCTTAAAAAGCCATTCTTCGGTCAAAATACACGAAGGATACAAAATTACAGCACACTTAACCTCCACTTGCAACCTGTCTGGTTCAAATTAGTCATTTCTTTTAAATGAAGGAATGGGTAAGAAAATCTTTCTCTTATTGGAAAAAAGTCGCATCGGGTGCCGAAGACGTTCACCAGAAATTTGCCAACAGTTTTAACGGAAACATTTTTGTTTGGTTTGTTTTTTGCCGCAAACATGTTCAAAATTTCCTGCCTTTTGCAACCAATTGCGACCTCGAATGAACCCTCAATGAAAAGAAAAAAAAACTGCGCCGCTCAGTGAGATACGGGTTGAACAGTGGTAATACGGTTAGCTAATCTGTGCTCACACTGTGCCCCGCAACTGTCGACTGTCAACATGTTTTTCTGCTTTTCTGTTTTTTAGCTTCCACTCTCCACCCTCCTTTTTCACTCTCCTTCCTCCTCTCACCACACATTCCTTCACTGGCCAGGGTCAGACCGGGCTGATGTCCTGATTCCTGCACATCAGTCGGCAGTTTCATCAAACTTCCAGTATTACTATCGTATGTTCTTCTTCTTGTGAATAATTGGGGCATCCAGTCTTTCCTGCCTCTCAGTTCATCTTAAGGTGATCAAAGGAAGAATTGCGCAGATGGCGGTCGGGATTATTAGACAAGCTCTATCCCGCATTCCACAATGAGGCTCCCAAATTTGAAACTGAAATCAATTCAAACATCCTTTTCCGGCGGAATGAATGAATGAATGTTCGGTGGTGTTCAGAATAATAGTGGTGTGTCAGAAACTGAGGACTTGTGTGATCTCGTCTAATCATCCTGCCCCAGAATTCCACTTCCCAGTTGCTTGAATTTGATTCCACCGTGGGATGCAAAAATGAAGTCGCTCTCAGAAACAACTACATATGAACCATCCCTCCATTTTCTATTTTGCTTGCCCTCACGCATGCCATCATACAAGCAACCGAACTCAGATACTCGCCTTTTGACAATTTTGAGGCATTAATTCACGTTTCATTTGGGATGCGAAAGGAAAGTGGCGACAGCCCACACAAGCATAGATTCTTGTTCTCTCTGGTGTTTGTGCTCCAAACTCACCATTAGGATTTTGCAGTGTGCACTGCTCTGGAACTGGGAAAAACAACAACAAAAAAAAAAAACGTTCCCCAAACTGTCCCCACACGATTTCCCACAATGTCTTGACAAGGTAAATAATTAAGTGTTGTTTATACTTATGCGTAATGTTGCTTTTCTTCTGTCACGGCGCATTGCCTCAGACATGACGGGCTAAATATTCAAGTAGCTTTCCAACTTGAAAATGCTGACGCACTCAAAATTCCTCAGCTCTCTCAGCATCTATGTCGCTCTTCGCGATTGAGTTTGTCATGCAGCGAGAGACATTGGCCGAAGTGCCGGCTGTAAACGCACAAGAATTTTATTTGGACAGGCTGTGAGACGAGCGCAGTCACAGAAAAAAAAAATCTAACATGATACCGTAGCCCTCAAACCGTGCCCACATTCCTCCCCGTTACCAGTTAAGGTGTAAAATCAGATCAGATGTCATTCATGTGCTTACAAGTGATGTTTTGCACATATAGGGGATTATTGAGTGGACGCGCAGGAGCCAAGGGACCGAGACTGACATATGACACAATGTCGAATAAATGTCAGTCTAATTCTGATAGGATCAAATATCAGTTTAGGAGACAGCTCCACTCCCTTAAGTGCTCCACACCTCTCACTGAATGAATGAGATGATATGTGAAACACCCTGATGACCTTTTAGGGCTTTATGAAAGCAAACAGTGACGTCCACTCAGGTCTTTAATGAACAAGACATTGATGTGCTCGTGACAATAACATTCCTACTTATTGTCACGACAAAAAATGAGTCTCTTGAGAAAACGTTGGCACGTCCTCAAAAATGATCTGCACTTTCAGGTGGGAGGAAGTAGCAAAAGATTTATGAGGGCGGGAGGCACTTTAAATCCCAAAAGTAGCACTGGGAGACCATTCTGACACCCTGTAAAGAAACTCACAACTTCAGTGGGTTTAATAACTTGGAATTTGCACGTTCGCATGCTGTCAAATAAGGCGTCCTATGTGATGATAAAATGTGACACTGTTAAGGCATTTTTGATTGAAAGAGATTTTCATTTCAGTACGTTTGACTTCCTAATGCTGCTGGACAAAAAAAATGTGCATTTTTAAAAAATGAAAATACTGCTGTAATTAGGAAGTATGTTCAAAAACATTCATTATCATCTCATGATTGATGATTTGAAAATGATGCTGAATGTTGTTTTCACGGATGGTTCCATTTCTGCAACTACATCTTTATTGATGCGTTTGGCATCACTCACTTAAGACGGGCATACCCTGTAAGATGGTTAAAGCGTTTTAGTTTTCAATTGCGTGTCAAAGAAATCCAAAGCTTAAAACTGATGTAGTTACATTATACGGACCAACTCGGAAGTACGACTTGCTACATTTCAGTCTCTTCTCACCTTTTGCTTTTTTGTTGTAATCTGCTTCTTCCTTGACAATCGCACCATGTTTTTGCGGTTCAACGTTTTTCGATGTGATAACCAAAAAAAAAATGGTCACGATTATTTTTTTCTGAACTGGCCCCATAAACCATTGAAAATATTTGGAGCTATTACTCATGAGGTCCAATAGCAAATGCAGTGAATACACACATGTAAAACAATATAGAATGATTATGAATCATGTACATACTCTGTATCGCAGTCGAGTTCTGTATTCATTGTGAAATTCGACAGAAAGAAAACTGTGCCACCAGGTGGAACTCCCCCACCTTCCCCGAATGCAAATTTCTTTGTGAACTAGGATGGCTCTGCTGCAAGTAGACTTATTCGAATTGAAATTATTACTATGAATGATGGGTTCTTCTTTGGCCCACCCGCCCCATCAAAAGTCTCTCGATCAGGTCTCTTTGTGCGATGCCGCCGAGATGGAAACAAACCCTGAATAAAACATTGCCTCGTTGGCCGAGCGTTCCAGCTACAAAACTGAAGGGAGAGGCTGCACGGGAGCAAAACGACCCAATTATTTGTTCAACTCTGGTTTATTTTTATTTCATTTGCATGACACACAAGCGCCTTCTGTCAACATGCCACGGAGGGGTTAGGCGAGGGGACAGCGGCAAGGGCGACAAAGTGTAGCAGTGAGCACGTTTCAGCAGGGGGATACTCTTACATGCAAACAGTTCTATCCATGCCCCCCCCCACCCAACCCCCCGCCTTCGATACGTAACCTCCTCCCTCACTCGGAGAGCTGCACTCTTCTCTCAAAAGCTCCCCTTCCTCTCCTCCACAATAAAACTTTCACAAGTCGGCTCAGCATCACATCTGGCCGAGGAGTGCAGGAAGTCGAATTCTCTTCTCTGATCTATTTACGGCTCATCAGCGTTTATACACTCGTGCATTCGGTTCCATGTGTGGGGCCTTTTGAACTTGTGTAACAGCTCATTCTAGCTCGAAAGCCACACCACGACCACGAGAAACAAGCCAGCCAGCCTGCTACATTTTTCAGGACGCTCCCTTGACATTGTTTGCGACTGAGTTGGAAATCGCACTTCATGTCCGGAGATGGTTTCTTGAGGCCAATTGTTTACATCCAACACAGTCACAGCCTGCTTTCATGGTGCATATTTGTTTATTTAAATCACAGGTGTCAAAGTCAAGGCCCCGGGGCCAGATCCGGCCCGCCACGTCATTTCATGTGGCATGTGAAAGCAAATCATGTGTGTCAATTTCCATGATCCTTGCTAAAATTCCAAAAACATACATTTAAAGTGAACTGAAAAAAATTTTTTTTGTCCCTAAATGTCCTGCAATTGCCTTTGGGGGGTGGGGGGGACCCCCACCTATGAACTGGAGAGGCGTGAAACTAAGGTCTTGCGTTTGAATCTCACTTTAGGCCCTTGAGAGTGCATTGTGTGAACTACTGTCATATATAGTCTTTATTTTATGTCCAATCATACCCCCCCACCACCTTCCCATTAAATTTGTCTGTTAAATACTGTAAATGCAACAAAAGCCAAGTGCAGTATTTTTATTCCTAAGTGAAATGAGGAATGAGTCTTTTGTTTTATCAGCATCAAGCAGTTAATCCAGCAATTATTTCAAATGGTGCCAGTCTTGCTTTTGTTTCTGGCTCCTCTTCATGTAATTTTCCTGCAGGGCTGCTTTTCTTCTCATTTATCCACGTGCATCTCCAAGATAAAAAAAAAGCACACATCACATTCCTTTTTTCGATGAGGCGGAGATTCTCAGTTTTTGCTTTGAAGATTTAATCAGGCAGATTTCCTTGATTAATTCGCTATATGTCCTTTCACGGCACATAATCACAGAGTTTGATATGAACTCTGGTTGGATGCACACTTTTGACTGAGCACAGTCCCCAGGTACCTTCATTAGCCTGATTATGCACATCCAAACACACTCCATCCACCAGTTTGCACTAATTAGGTTAATTCTATTCCCCCCATCTTCTCTTCCTCTGCTGGCATGTGCAGATCTCATCAAATGCGCACTAACACGTATGACCCACACGACAGAGACGAGAGTGACTTCATCCCGATTAGATTTTTTTTTTTTTTTCGAATTACCCGCACAGCAGTGAAGAAACGTGATCACGGGCCAGTGAAGTTGTTACATTGTTAAATGCTGACCTCTAGTGGCCAAATGCTTCAATTTCATCCACAACCGATTTTATTTCTGTAATGTCACCAGTTCAACACTTGGCAGCGCTACAACCTCGCTGCTCTTTCTCGAATCCACATCACGAAAGGGCAGTCACTTGCGTTACCCACCACACACCAGAAAAATTTCACGACACACCATCAAAGAAACATTTCGAAAAACGTATCCATAATGAAAAAAAGTGATCTTGTGTGTCTAACAACCCAGTTTAGTGAAATACAGAACTATTATTTTGCCGTATGAATAGAATGGAATGGTTCCGTTTGGACTGATTTGTTGCTGGCATGGAACCAGTAGATAGACAAAGATACATTATGTCGAGTAAATAAAGAATTTTCGGTTCAATGAAGTGAAATTAAATAAATACCTAATGATCATTCATGGCACTCTAATATGCTCTGGAACCATTAGAATCACTGTATTCGTGCACTTGTCTTCACTTTGAGCATTATCCACGTGAATCATCCTGGCCATTTTACCGCACTGTGCACACTTAAAGACAATTAATATGAAATGAACATTAAAACTTAGCACATTATCGCATTGGGTGTTCGAGTCCCAAACTTCAGAACTGCAAGGCACATGTGCCAAACACTTTATACTTTGCTGCCTATTAGGCTGATTCAAGATTAATTGGTTCATATATGCATGTGAGAATGAATGGTTGTCTATATGTGACCTGGTGACCAGTCCAGTGTATACACTTGGTGAGGAGAAACAATATGGAAAATGCGGTGATTGAATGCAGAAAGATGTGTGAGTAAAATGATTATTTAAAAAAAACATGATGATTCAATGCACTTGTTTTGTTGTGCAGCAGGTTTGATCGACACTTTATTATTGTGGTCGTAGATTGCGGTGGTGTACAAGTGTGCGGCATCATATTTTGTCTCTGGCAAAGGTTTTGAGGTCTTACATTTGGCCTTGTTCTGTTCGTATCCAAAAAGAGATGTCTAAAAGTGTCAACAGAAGTAACTGAGGCTGTGACCTACAGCAATGAAGTGTCCTGTGAGTGTATCTTGGATGACTGATAGGTTTACTTCATACAGTGTTGCTCAACTCAAAAGAGCGGCATCTTCCGTAGAAACCTCTTCCCCATCAGAGCGGTTTCAGAGGTCGGAGGGTCCAACGGTCAGGTCAACAGCGATCCTTTCGATTGATTCTTAAATCAAATATCTTTCATGTCGTCTGCCACATGTGTTTCTCACAGAGATCGTTTTTGTTATTCATCGTGCGTGACACACTTAGTTTGCCTGGTCAGGATAGTGCAAATACACACGCAGGCTTATGCTAATCCCCGGTGGAAAAGAAAAAAAAAAACAAGGCGATAGGTTTCTCCCTAGCCTGGGATGTTTGTCGGGATTATCATCTGCATTGTAGCTGCCAACATCATATTCAACTCACAATGTATTTAGCTGGTGTGCTTTGCAAACATCTCAGTCCCAAGCATGTTGACATATCCATATTTGGTCATACCGATTGAGGATTTTGAGAGGCAAAGTGTGATCATGGTGCCATTGGTGACCAGGATTCTTTTAAGACCGTTCTCACCAATGAGCTCTGACCCGCACTGACCTTGTCACCCCTGGCTAAGTGACCTCTCAGTGGGTGGCCTCTACACTGACCAGCGTGAAGCACAAACCGCCTCAACTGGACGCGCTCCGATCTGCCGATAGATAAATGGGCGGACGAACGGATGTCCAGACAGATAGACAGATAGAAAGCAATGTGCGTGTCAACTATCAAATGGAGGATTATTCCATCCTGGTGTTTGAAAAGGGAAGTGGAAACTTAAGACATAATCACACATTTCTATCTTTCAATCCTACATTGTACGTCGACGGTTTCATTAAAAGATGGCTGCAGGATTAGTGTGGATAAACCACAAAATCTGTCAAAAAAAAGAAAAACAAGTGAAATGAAGTCGGGTATCAACAAAGAAGCTCTACAAAACAGTACCACGCATCTTTATTGATATGCTGACTGCTTTCACAACAGCTGCAGCAGTAACAAAGCGCCTCACAAACATGAACATAATAGATATCATCATAAATAAAATATACACCAGAACTCGTACGTCCTTTGCTCATTCATCTTTTAATGTCAGCATCCAAAAGAAACAAGTCCAAAAGCAACATCCCACCCATTTTTAAAAAAAGCATTGCTAACCTGAGAGTAACATTTCTCTTATGCGCCACTCATTCATTTCCTTCTTCACACATTTTCATTGTGTTCCTCGTTTTCTCCAAGGCTCTCACAACACAGCGCTACAAAAACGGAATATTTCCAGACTTTCAAAATCGGTGTACACAAAACAAAGAAAAAGAAAAGACCGTCAAGGGATTACATCACACAAATACAAAACCAATCGTAAAAACACATATACAGCCGATGAAATATTGTGTGTATTAAATTAGGCAATAAATAAAAATACATTACATTTATGTAGAATATTTGTTGCTACCCAAAAAACAAACAAACAAACAAAAAAGCAGCTAAAATAGAAGTGCTCGTATGAATAGGACATTGCAGATGATCCGTCATGAAAATTCCCACTTGGATCCATTTGGTCATCAGTTTAGAAAGAAATATGCAACGCACAGCATGTCAAGTATTTTCTAACTTTATTCGGCTATTCTACTGTGCACCACACGTCTGACGAAATGCTTGGAGTCTGCAGTTTGCAGGAGTCTCTGCTAATCTCTGTAGACGGGGGTTATCTGTCGGGGGGTCATGTGAGGCGGATGGTAGGAGTCATAGGACGCCTGCGCGCCATAGCCGCTGTGAGGCGGGTACAGGCCGTGGTCCGCGGGGGACGGGGAGTAGTGCGACGGGGCCAAGTAGTGGGGTGACGGCTCCTGTTTGCCGACCAGGTTGCTGCTGATGCTCAGGGGTGGGGTAGGGGGCCCCTCGTAGGGGGGCGTCCCAACCCCGCCGGCGTTGTACTCGTTTGGCGAGTGGCTCTCGTACGCACCCCCTTTCACGGCCCTCAGGTGGAGCAGGTGAGCCGAGTCAAAGCTGCCGTAGGGCGGACTCGGCAGGCCCGGCGAGGCGTAGCTCGCCATGCCGCCGAGCGGCACGGGGGGCGGACGGACTCTGTCGTCGGGCCTCCCGCCCGCGCCGGGTGCCGGCGCCAGCTGCAGACACCCGGCCACCAGGTTGGTGGTGGGTTGCGAGAGGCCCTTGCAGAGGGTCTCCATGAAAGCCCTGCTCTCCATGGAAAGACCCCCCTCCAGGGCAGCGGAGAGAGCGCAGATGTAGTTGCGAGCCAGACGCAGGGTCTCGATTTTGGACAGTTTTTGGGTTTTGGAGTGACAGGGCATGATGCTGCGCAGGTTCTCCAGCGCGTCGTTCAGGCCGTGCATGCGCGAGCGCTCCCTGGCGTTGGCCTTGACGCGCCGGGCGCGGAAGCGCTCCTGCCTGGCCTTTGTCACCCGCTTCCTCTTGGGGCCGCCTTGTTTGGATTCGGCCTCGCGGCCTCCGTCTCCTTCCTCCTCGTATTCCTCGACCTCCTCGCTGCCCTCCTCTCCGGGCTGTTGGTTGGCGGTCAAAGGCGCTTCGCCGTCGGGTGAGCTCATGTCCCCCTCCATCCACTGCACGGGGCTGACGTCTTCCTCTCCCTCCCCTTGTCTCGCGTAGGGCTTAATCATCATCGTCCCTGCAAACAACGCACTCATGAACGTGAGCTGTGATGCAATACTTCCTTCGCTTCATCTGATGAGACGGAAGGTGTTGAACGGAATATTGCTGAGTTTGCAGACACCCCGTGAGAAATTCATTTTTATAACAGAAAATGACTGCAGTTGCAGTGAAGTTTTGGTTAGCGATGAGAAGGCGAAGCACTGATACAGCAAATGCACGTATAACTGTGTCGTTTCTTATTGATACCTCCAAAACTGGGTGTCATTATCCTTATCAACTCAGTATGTATTAAAATCTGTCAATCTCTCTCATTAGATTTTAACCTGGTGGTTGCTCATTGTGTTTCTGCCTTTGCTCTTTTTTTCTGTGCATAATATGCTACTTTCCATCATTTACATTTTTAATGGCGGGTGTGACCGGCTTGTTAAAACATTCAAGTTGAACTTACAATGTTTTGCTTTACTGCAATGTCCCTAAAACGAGTGAAGCCGGGATTAGATGTGTGCAACTCGGGATAATTTACGTAACTCGGATGGCTCATAACAATCCAAAACATTGACCTTGATTATAAAACAAGTGGAAATGAATGCAAGTGCTTCCCGCTGGGTGTTCGGTCACGATGGTAGTTTTGTCATTTTAGCTTTCAGCACTGGACAGTTCTCCTTCACTGACAGTTGCTGATTGGCCCAAAGTTTTTTTTAAAAGCACTCCGAAAGGAAATTCCTGTTCATCCACCCATCGACGCAATCCTATTCCTTCTCTCTTTGCCTCACTTTGTTGTAATCCCAGTCAATGTCTGAACTGGTAAAGCCCCCGGGGGGAGGATAAAGTCACTGGCAGGTTGACACTCCAATCTGGGCCATCGTAGGATTTGCTCCGCGGATGAAGCAGCGACCACGGGATTAAAATGGAACCCTGATGACCCCAGATCAGACACACAAAACTCTGGATGAATTGAAACGCAATATCCAAATGCAGAAATATGATTTCCCCTTCCGTTTGTTTCACAGCACTTGGGCGACATCACATTTTTATTCGCCTGTTGTTCAAATGTCACACATTTGCGTTATTAGTTTATTTTCTAATAAATTGATGAGGTTAATCAAAAATGGTTGAAACTCATCCAGGCAGCGAAGGAAAGAAGAATAAAGTAAAATACTCGTCAGAGACGTACCTGTCCTCTCGAAGTTTGTCTTGCGTCCAACAGTCAAACTTTGACTCGTCTGTCCATCAATCAGAGGTGTGTGGCTGTGTGCCTCTGCAGAGCTGCAGCGCAGTTTCAGTGAGGGTCACCCTGCAGGGGCTCTGGCTTTAACCTCCACTGACAAGCTCCTCCTCCCATCGGCCAAGTTGCGCGTGGCCGGCCCGTGGCTTGAGGCCCACACGGCGCCCCCGTGCGTGTCTGCATGTGTGTGTGTGCGGACCGTGGTGGTGGTGGTGGTGGGGGGTGGGGGGGTTGAGGATAGGAGAGGGGGGGACCCTTTGTTGCAGCGAGGCAGCACGTTTGGGGAGACGCGCTCAGCCGCCTGAGCTTAACTGTATGTGACAGCTTGAAGTTGCATGTGAGCAGGTGTTTGCTGCATGCCCTCTCGCAGCCTGCCGTCCCTCGGCGGCGGCCTGCTCAACTGTTGCGCGCGAGCTCATCTCACCCGAGAGGCAACTCGGACCACATGAGGTTGTGCAATTCAGTCAGCTTTTCATATCGGGTTGTCCCATGCATGTAAAAAGCAGCAAAATCTCATGATGCACGCGAGAGCAGGACAGCTTGAATTCAATGACGAAATAACTTTTAATGGCACGATGATATGAAATTAGTCTTGATTGTTGTTTACTGGATATGTCAACTCGCACATCAGCAAAATAAAATAATTTTTTGTGATGTACTGGCATGTACTGTCGCCAAAGTAGTGCGCGTGCCAGAAAACATCCGGAAGACTCATGCAAATAAGCCAAACACAAATGAAATTGTGCGTAAAACAACAAATAGAATATGAGGAGTTTAGAAATATAAAATGCGCATTGGCGTTAAAACGTCGCATAATTCACAAGATAATTTTGGGTCTGTTGAGTAAGAGGTCAGAATCTGAACGGCATGACGACTGAGTTTCTCAACCCCTTGATATTTAAAAAGTGCAAAGTGTATCGAGTGAAAACTCAGAGTGGGAGCTTCTCAGTCCCCGTTGATCTCTCGGCCTCTCCTATTCCACACCTGCAGCCTGAATTGGGAATTGCAGTGTTGGGCCTACTGCCTCCCCTGGAGAGACGCGAGCTAGCTGAGACCTTGTGTCCTCCTCACCGTATTCACCGCGTTGCCCAACTACATCAATGTGTTTGTCCTTTCATAGCACGCTGCCTTTTTGGGGATGCGAAGGGTGATCGGGGGACTTTTTTTGGCCTACTTATTTTGAACGGCATATGTTCAAAAAGTGCTGCATTTAAGTCGTTCACAGGTCAATTAATTAGGTACACCTGTGTAATTTGACCCAACTAACACTACTCAGTTATGATTGACACAATTAGAGAGGTTTTATGGTACCCTAAGTAAAGAGTGGTCTGACTCTTTTTAAAAATAAATTCTGCTTTGATTTGCAATTAAAAAATTTGTCTGTTTTTTTGCCACTCCCAGATGAATTTTACTGTCAAACTAAACATCAAACTAAGAGAACTACACGTCATGTATATTTAATAAAATCACATTCCTTCGCCTTCGGAAAGTCAGTTTAAATTAATGCTCATAAACAATGCAAAACATTCTGGCTGGACTAAGAGCATCAATCTTGTGGTGTCAGAACCTTTTAAGTGACATTTCCACGTAAATGGCACAACACATGTGGACATACTGTGGCAATACTCATGGGCATGTTTTCTTTATCCCTTGCAAAGAATGGCTAATTTACTTTGGCTTGCACACCACACTAGAAGGAGCAGTACAATGTCCATTGAAACTGAAGCAAGGAATGTGTCGACAACTGCCAAATTATTGAAATATTTCATTAATGTATGATTCAAAGTCATGTTTCTCTCTTTGAAAAGCACATAGCAAACATCTTTTGTCTTTTTTTATGGAGGCTGAAATGGATTAATCGCATTTTCATTCATTTCATTTGGGAATTGATTTACATGTGGGGACGGAAATAATTGAACCTCATCTGACAGCTCCACTCTATTAATTTACCATTTATTTATTTCATCATTTCAGTGGTTTGTTTAGTGTAGAAGTGTTTTGTGTCATACTTTATTTACCTACTTGAGCAGATCAGTTTTTAAATTTTTTTTAAATTGTAGGTCATCGCATGATGTCCTCTAAGCGTTCTTATTTTCCCGACTTCCTGAGTGGTTCATCCAATCTCAGCAGGTGTCTCAGCATGAACGCTTTGCACAGAAGACATGATGCTGTCTTTCCAAGACAAGTGTGTAAGCTGGCGAGTATGTTTAAAGTGCTTATGATATTTTTTTTTCCCCAATGAACCCATCCAACTTCACTTCAGTAGACACAGACAGGCACACGTGCAAACTCCAACTCCCTCCGAATCCCTTGTGCTTCAACGAGTGTGAGTGTGGGGGGGAAAGAACCTTCGGTCCATCTGTTGTACTCAAAAGTCCAATGAGAGTATAGTCACCTCCACAGCGTGAGAATTGCATACATGTATGTATGTGAGTGGGCATGCGTGTTCATTTAGGAATACACTTTCAGCTGATTGCATGCGAAGGCGTTAACTTCCTGCGTTTTCCCCCAAATTGTCCAGCAACACTGATCCAGCGGTCTGCGCCGTTTTTCCTTTATGTCCAAATTGCATTCGATATTTAACTCAACAAGTCAAGTCAAATGTTTTGATGTGCGCCTTGATTCTGAAAAAAAGTCTCAAAAGGCTTCACATGTTCACAAATATGAATAACATAGCAACGACCGTAACTGCACAGGAGGACAAGGGAAAAAAAAACTTTAAAAAAAAATCTGGGGTGGAAAAAAAAAGAGACCTTGAGAACTCTTTCACTGCCATGCAAGGCAACAATTCACTTTGTTGCACACTTTTTTGAGAAATATTAAGTGGACCGACATTGCTTGTGTTTACCTTTTGAGGTCACGATTGCTTTTCTTTTTTTTTTCCCCTGCAGTGCGTAATCTGTAAAAGCCAAGTAACCAAGTTTATTGCGAGTCCAGGGTAGTCTACACGACCAACAGTGCATAAATTCAAGCCTTTAATACATCCAACTCAGCCGAGACTGTGACTCTCCATATGGGTGCGCTCACTTCAAAAATGTTCATATGCTAATAGTGGCGACAATATGGAGAGGATACAAAAAGTGCAGAGAATGAACGTTGCCATGAGTTTCATGGTCCCCCATCAACTTTTGAATTGACCCACATCCATGCCACACTTGAACCTCCCTCCAGCCCAGCGCCGACCCGGGAGAGACTGGGGTGATGTTGACCATGTGCCCCCCCCCACTAACCATCTCATTGATGGACCCCACGACTGGATAAAATAGTCCCCTCGGAACCCACCCCCTCGCCTCACTAACCCCCCTTAACCCTTTCCTAAAGCCGCTGTTGGCCCCCCGTTGAGCGTGCTCATTGGCTGACCGCCTTCAGGCGTCCCTTTTTCACGGGCCTATTGTCTGGGCCCGTAAGCAGCTTTGTTTCTGCATGTGCAGCTGGGCTAGCCCGCGCTGCCATTAGCCGCAACACGCTACACACAGAGCGGGATAATATAATTACAAAACAAAAGTCAGGTGGCTCACGAGATCTGCCAGGAGAAGCCAATTTGGGGGAGATGCAAGGACACGCTGGCGGGTGGCCAGCTATAATTCGATTATGAAGTTGTGTGAATGACAAAAGAAACAATTGAATCTTTTTTTTCCTTCTTCTTTTATTTGCCCCACTGTGATTTAATTGAATTCCATTTGGGCTGCTAAAATGGCAGCGTGAAAAGAAAGATTTACTCTTCCAATTTAGTGCTCACCCGCTCAGCAAATTCGATATTCTGCCACAAAATTGCAGGAGAAATTGTCCCCCCACCAAGACGCCGACTGCATGTGAGGCCCGGAGCAGATGAATGACCGAGGCTCGGAGTTTTGCTGCAAACTGGCGGCTCTTGTGCTCTTATTGTGCATGAATGCACACAGACGAGTGGACAATGGGATCAGTGGCAGATCCATCTCCTGTAATGCTTTCTTTAAACACGGCTGCAAGTGTGTCCCCCTGTTCTGTCGGCAGACCAGAATTTATCCTGTTAGTCACCCTAGATGAGTGAAAAAGAACTAAAATCAACCCCCATCCCAGCTGGACACACACACACACACACACACACACACACACACACACACACACACACACACAAGACATAAACGCCGCAGCTTTATAGACAGCTGATATGAGCAGGTTTAGCCGGTGACTACTGTTTGGAGCAGGTCAAGCATAACAGCATCGGTTAATGTCTTTTTGTCTCTGCGGTTCGGACTGCAAAGACTGTTTTTTGGGGGGCTTTCGTATAAGACAATAAGCAATTGTGTCAAATGGACACATGCTCGCTCTACTCAAGGGTTGGTGTCAGTATTGTACCCGCTCGGGGTGTGCAAATGGCCATTTTGTGCCCCAATAGGCGCAGTTGGGTCCTGTCCAGTGCGAGAGTGCCGCATTCTTATGCTCTGTTTCGTTCCTTCAAAATGTTGCATCACAATTTGATATAGTGGTAGTTCTACTAACGAACGTCTCTTCATACGAAATTTTCAAGTTACGAAACGCCTCAACAGGAAAATATTGCCTCTAGTTACGAAAGAAATTTCAAGTTACGAAGGGTAAAAATACGGTGTGGGCTGATACTCGCAGCTCCGAATTTCCTGAACGCAAACGTAGTTATAGCTGCTCTGCCATTGGCTACTACTGAGCATCATCCTGCCACCCCATTGGCTAAGAGGGGCCTATACTGTATGTGGGCCTATACCATGAGGCGTTCCGATAATTTGTGAATCACCCAGAAAAAGTGTTCACCAGTCGGGCGATTGCTCACTATGCTGATGTTTGCCTTGGACGTTTTCCAAGGATTGTTAAAAGTCAACAAAGGCAAATGTCCTTGGATCAATTCTTTTCAAAACGCCAGGCAAAAACCACTTCTGAGAGAGAAAATGGACTAAAGAGGGCAAAAAACGATGAGGACGCAGTTAAAAGTTTAATGACCATCATTTTTATTCTTGATTTATTTTTTTTACATTTTGCACAACTCTCATTTATTGTGCAATAATCTAATTGGAACATGTATTTGTTACATATTTTGATGCATTGTTATTCTTTAGGAAACATTTATGTCTGAATTTTGAGGGGCTTGGAACGGATTAGGTCATTTACATGTAAAACGCGTCTCAACTTACATTTTCTAGTTAAGAAATTTCTTCCAGAACCAATTAATTTCGTAAGTAGAGGTACCACTGTACATTAACTTTTTATGGATGCACTTATGAACACAAATGTGGAGAAACTGTTAGGAGATAAATTGTTTGGGATGAGTTTCAAGAAGGCAGTCCAGTCAGCGCACAAAGCAAGGTAGTGTGGTGTGCAAGAAGCCAAGAGCCTTGACCTATAATCCCATCAAACACCTTTGAGGTGACCTTGACCAGGGATTGTGAGCCAACATCGGAGACCTCTGACCTCACAAATGTTCTTCTGGATAAATAGGCCAAAATTTCCCCAGACACAACAACAACTTGAAGACTTTTGTAAATCTGCAGAAGGGGGACAGACTCCATAGTTTTGTTTTGTTTTGTTTTTCATGTCCATGCAATAAGATAAGATAAGATAAGAAACCCTTTATTAGTCTCGCAATGGAGAAATTCCCATTTCACAGCAGCAAAGTTATGAAAGGAAGAAGTAGAACAACAAAATATAGGAGCTGCTGGAAAGGCAGCAAATGTCTCAATATTTTTGTTAATATCATTTGCATCGGTAATCGCAAATATGAGCCACTTCCCGAACCGCATCACATCGGAATTACTTTATTGACGCATTTTTGAATCAAATCTTTAAACGTTCACAAGACAGTGTTTCCTCAGTATCCTCCATCAGTCAATGTGCGTTGTTTATGCAGGAGTGTCACAACATAGAGTACTGTCGACTCCCGCGTGGGTTCTTCAGGTCCTGGGGGTTGCGGGATAAGCGGTGCCGATATATTTCTTCCCGTCACCATAGAAAGAGTTATTCCACGTGTATGTTTGGATGATCAGCTCCTCGCCGCCCAGACTCAAACGGCATCTTGAGAAGGAGAGACAAAAATTGCGACTCAAATCCAGCCAGTGCGGGCTGACGATGCATGACGACGACGCTCACTGTTTTCCGGGTCTGGCGATGTAACAGAGGCTGTAAATGGCAAAGTCAAATTCGGGGCTGCAGCCGATGACTGCAGAGCCCACCTGCTTGAAGTAACCGTCCCACTTGAACTGCATTCCCAGCACGTCCGGGAAGGTCGTCCACTGCGAGGAGGACGAGACAGAAGGTGAAGCAAGCGCAATTGTGCAGGATAGTGACAAACAACGAAAAGGTTTGTGTTTACAGGCCCGTCGAAGCTGTGGCTGTAGTAGTTCAGAAGCCCTCTTTTCTCAAGAAGGTAAAACTGGATCCAGTTGTGGAAGCCTGACACTTTCCCGCCCTTGATCTCACCTGGAACACAGAAACATTCTTTATATTCTGACATGCGCTTGGACTTCTTAAAAATGCTTTGAATTTTTTTTTTTAATGTGTTCAAAGAGCTTATAAGGTGAAGAAAGTGTGTTATAGTGCTTATACTGTATTTGTAACTAGCAAGCTCTATGAAAGACAGTTTTGAATCATATCCTTTCTTTTTCTGGTATTATGGAACTAAATGTGGTTTGTCTACGTCAGTCTTCCTCCCGCATATCAAAGAACAGTTTTGGTTAGTGGCACTGATGTTAAACTAAAGGCCTGAGAGTCAAATCAGGGCCACCTCATATTTGGATTGGTTTTAGCATATTGAAGAAACAAAAAGTGTATCAAAAGAGTATCAACGTATTCCCTGCATCCTTCCATTTTTCTGTGTGCAGCCCTTAGTGTCAATTATTTTGATGACATGACTGCGGTTCCAACCTGCAAAAATGTGCTCAAAACCACTGGAATCCATCTTTCCATTGTTTCGAGAGTACAGGCCAAACCACATCATCTTCAGGTCGTAGATGAACTCTTCCTCTGACGTGTAGACTCCTTCAAGGACAAAAGAATAGCTATTAAAAAAAAGTGTGTGTGTGTGTGTGTGTGTGTGTGTGTGTGTGTGTGTGTGTGTGTGTGTGTGTGTCCCTCCAGGTCCCAACCAGCTAACCCCA
>CAAKHF010011751.1:18449-44533 GCA_901007745.1 Hippocampus kuda
TCAAGGACAAAAGAATAGCTATTAAAAAAAAGTGTGTGTGTGTGTGTGTGTGTGTGTGTGTGTGTGTGTGTGTGTGTGTGTGTGTGTGTGTGTGTGTGTGTGTGTGTGTGTGATGTACCCTTAGTGTACAAGAAGGCAAAGAGTTCTCGGCCCAGCTCAGTGTTGGACATGGCCTCCCTGAGAAAGACGTCCTGCTCGGCCATCTCCTGGGAGCTAACGTCCTCCGTTTGTCCGGTCATCCTGTTATAGTTGTCCAATAGAGCCAGGAGAGCCTCATAGGTGGGCCTGGAGAACAAAGCCCCCTCATCCACAAAGCGGAAAAACCTGAAAGCACGAAAAACAAACTGATGTCAAAGTGACGAGGAATAGAATTTGAACACGCCATAAAACGATGAGGTTTTGCCTCACCGGCGAGAGGAAAGATCTTCCTGGGACCCGGTCTGAGATCCTGAGATCAAAACCTGGGGGTCAATCTCCAACTGGGAGGCCGAAGCCCGGTTGGAGTCCAGAGCGTAAAGTGCTTCAGAGACAGACTTGATCTCAGCATCGGTGATCACGGAACCACCGCCACTTTCGCCACCTGCACATACACAGCATCGAAATGTGACATACGTCACAGTCGAACTGCATCCAGATAAACCGAGACTGTTTTATCTAGATCCACACTGCCACCTGCTGGTTGCATATGCTAATTGCTTTCTGTTCAGTTCCATTGGACACTTAGAGCGATGATGATGATGAGAATTTCACGACATCGCCATCTGTACTGTTTATTTTAAAAGTATTTGTGATGGATGTGGTGATACTGTACATCCGTACAGGAGAATTAAGTTTCATTTGGGATTTGTAGTTACCTTTACTTTATTAAACAATACTTAGTGACCATTTTTTTTTTTCATCATAAGGGGAGCAATAGGCGGCGTACACTCTGAACTGGTTGCCAGCCAAACGTAGACAACCGAATAGTGTTCAATTCAAAAGGAACCAGATTTCACAATAAGTAAACTCATGAGTCAATTAAGATGAGTTCATCACTATTTCAGTGCATACTTTTTTTTTTGTTAGATTTTTGGGGTGGTGTGTTGTAGTATTTTTCTAATGTACAATAAAACACTGCGGGAAACCCTATTGTCAGATAACCAGTATAATTCAGTTCAATCCATAGTCCTTAATTGTTTGATTTTTAATTTTGCTTTGACTATTTAAGTTTTGCCTTTTGCCCTTCCTTCTGTGACTTTAAGGGTCACGGTCCATTGTGTGAAGCTGAGCAGGTGTTCTCCACGAGGCAGTAAAGCAGGGTTGTCAAACCCATTTTTGTCACGGGCCACATTTTAGTTACCGTTTCCCTTGGAGGGCCAATATGACTGAAATCATATAAAAAAGTCAAGAATAACGATTTATTCAACGATTGTTTACGTTACTTTAATGAGATGTTTGGCAACCAGAAAATGTTTACAATATGTGTCTTATTTATTACATATGAGAATTTGAAATTTTGCTCCATATTTTAGCAAGCATCATGAAAGTTGCCGTGTTTGATTTGCTTTCGCGGGCCGCATAAAATGATGTGGCGGGCCAGATCTGGCCCCCAGGCTTTGACTTTGACACCTGTGCAATAGAGCAATACACGCGAGTGAGCTTGTTTTCTTCTCTGACTTACCGTTGCATACATCTGCATAGTCGCTGCAGCAGTTGTTGTGCTGCGTGCACTTTGAGTTGCAGTGGCACTTATTTTGGGAGTTGTATTTCTCATTGCATCTGCCTTTGCATGAAGTGGATCCAACTAAAAAAAAAAAAGGAACGATAACACATGCATTGGTAAGGTGCTGATGGTAAGTTAATGTATTGACTTCCAACCAAGCTACAGGTATGAGAAATTATCCACTTTCCCCTCCCTTGGTCTGAAAATTATATTGAGACGTTTATATTTGACAGTGTTCCAAGACCATTTTTTAACTAATGTGAAAAATTGCGCCTTGGCTCAATAAAAGTTGCATGGGCCAGGAAAGAGCCCATTATATTTTGGCGAGAAACCGGATAAAGGTGCCGATGCCTTTCTTTTTCTACAGCTTTCGATAGCAAGCACTTACCTTTACAAAGTTCTTCATAGTCTGAACAGCAGTCTTTGAAGCGTTCGCAGGATGGATTACATTGACAGGAGAAATCGCTGTCAGTTCCGAAGCCACAGCGACTCTGACATGAGTCAAGAGAGTCTGGAAGGTAAACATGACACATTATTCTTGAGTGAGCCGCTAATAACCTTGTAGTACTGAAGTGACAATCATGAAGGAAAGAACATCTTACTACTATGTGCCCGGCAGAGCAGAGTGACCCAAAGTCCAAAGACAGCAATGAGTTTCATCCTGACTCAATGGGAACAAGGTGAATGGACCGCTGCTGTGGTCTTTCTTTTATAGAGCACCACCTATATCACTCGTCGACCAGCCCATGTGGCGGGATTCACCTCACAAGATATCTAAAAAGACCCCTTATACGATTCACTCAAGTATTTGTATTGGTTTAATAATTGTTCCATTTGGCTGACCCCAGATATATTTCCTTAATGTGCAAATAAACGTGCTATCTTTTCTCTGTGAAACTCCACACCTGCTTTGCACAGCAACACGACTTTAATGTATTTTTTTAAAAAAAAGGACATGAAAATTGAGCTGCGGTAACTTTTGGAGTTTGCGTGTAAATGTCATCGATGAAAGTATACATCATAATGAAGAATCATATTTATTTATATTTAGGTTAAACTCTCATGTCCAATTGTGACAAATACAGAATATAAAAACGTGTACTTTAGGGTTGTCCTTGTGACAGATGTTGTCCTTCACAGGTTTTTTTTTCCCCAAGGGAGCTCTGAACAGATTCAATTAAGTTCAGTCACGTGCACTCTCCAGAGATAAGTGACCATTTTTTACCACATATACAGTATTTCCTTCCACGACAGTTGGACATTGCGATTTGCTCCCTTTGTGTCAGCGTAGTTAAATGTAATTGTTTCTTTACAATCAAACTTTAGCTGACTTCCAATATTCTAGGGTTGCACAACCCACTGATAGTTATGAAGGGCGATAGTGAAACACACTGTATCTGCAGCCACAGCACTCTCCAACTCTTCTCTGTTCGCACACCCTGGAGGGTTTGTGGAAGATGGAGAAATATAAAGAAATCATCTACCTTTTTAAAATAATTTAGAAAAATATAATGAATGCAGCGGCCCGGTAGTCCAGTGGTTAGCACGTCGGCTTCACAGTGCAGAGGTTCCGGGTTCGATTCCAGCTCCGGCCTCCCTGTGTGGAGTTTGCATGTTCTCCCCGGGCCTGCGTGGGTTTTCTCCGGGTGCTCCGGTTTCCTCCCACATTCCAAAAACATGCATGGCAGGCTGATTGGACACTCTAAATTGTCCCTAGGTGTGAGTGTGAGCGTGCATGGTTGTTTGTCTCTGTGTGCCCTGCGATTGGCTGGCAACCAATTCAGGGTGTCCCCCGCCTACTGCCCGAAGTCAGCTGGGATAGGCTCCAGCACCCCCCGCGACCCTAATGAGGATGAAGCGGTTCGGAAGATGAATATATGAATGAATAATGAATGCAACATTATACTGTCTGACATTTAAGGAGGGAGGAACGTCTTGTTCATGTGATATGAAAGCTAAAATGAGAAATAATCTCAATGTTGACACAAAATTTAAGAACGAGAAGTGAAGGTGATACAAAAAAAACCTAATTGAGCTCCACCACAGCCAGAAATGCAGGTTCGAGCAGTAGAGCAAGAACATCAGGAATGTCAGGGTGGTGCAAAATATAGGAGTTATTTTAAAAAAACATAGACTTCAAAATGCTATTGTTTACCATTATGCGTGTAATGATGAGGGGTTCTATCCTTTTACATCAATAATTAAAACGAGAAGAGTGCTTCTGAGCTAAAAAGGAAGCTAATGGACCATTTTTGCAAGCACCATTCAGTTCCTATGTCCACATATCAGATGATGACTTCAATTATCACAGGGATACGAGGATAATTTTAAAGAGTAACCATTTTAAAGAATAAACAAATAATATCCAGGCTATTCAGCAAAAGAAGCAAGTGCTGTATTTTTAATATACACTGCAGTTAGCCTCCTCGACGCTAGAGGGCGTAATTACACATCGAGACGCACACAAGTCTGACTCTCTTCGGCTTCCATAGACAGCGTGGATGTCAATGACATTCACATAGTAAGCTTTCGTAAGTACGCGCGTGTGGATGCTTGTAAGATGTCAGTAAGCTTTTTATTCAGGACTCTCAGTAAAGATTTGGCAAAGGTGAGTGGACTGAGATCAATTACTTAAAGTATTTTCCTTTGCTATCTTAAGCTTTTGACGAGGTGGTTTGTTCGTTCGCCTACGTATTAGTCCGTGTACCGACATGCATTAAGTGGCTGTTTCCCACAAACGTTTAATTGGCATACCATTTCACGTTTGAACAAAATAAATGGGTGATTGTGTTATGTCCACTTGGCGCTGGTTTACAACAAGGACACTGGAAGATGGGCCTAACGTTTTTGCGCGATCCCTTGTCACCTTCAGGTCAGCCGGCACCCTTTGCACACAGCATGTCATCGTCTTCTGGCAGCTGACAAGAGCCTCCTGGTCAAACTGAGAAAAAGCACCGGCTACACCTTTATTAACTGCAAGAAAGCGCTGGAGAAGTTTGACAATGACATAGCACAGGTTTGCGTTCGGATTTCTTGAGCGCACGTGATGCTCTTGCTTGGGGCTGTGCTCTTTCATGACAGTGTGTGGTGTCCAACTATCAGGCGGAGGCTTGGCTGCACGAGCAGGCCCAGAAAGAAGGTTGGAGCAAAGCGAGCAAGTTGGAGGGTCGCAAAGCCGGAGAGGGCCTCATTGGCCTCTTGATGAGAGACCAAGTTGCAGTCATGGTCGAGGTAGAGTAATCGCTTGCACGTTCACATCTCATTCATTCATAAAGTTCCCCATTTGCATGTTTTCCCCTGTCCAGCCCATCCCATGCTCTTTGTTGAAGAACTCGCCTTTCCGAAGCTTTTCTGGTCACTTAGATGTGTTTTCAATGTTTGTGATGCAGGTCAACTGCGAGACAGACTTTGTTGCCCGCAATGAGAAATTTCAGCAGCTGGTGAAAGACGTCGCCTTCTCCACCTTGGCTCACCACCAAAATAAAAGCCAAAGTCGGACTGGATACCTCAAGGTGGGCCATGTGTGAGATTGTTGATCCAGTGGCAACAGTTGCCCTCCTGTTTTAAGTGACGTCATAAGCTAAAACGACAAAGGAGTTAGGATGACACTGCAAATGAAATATATTCGTGCATCTCAATAAATGAGATCACAGAAACATGAATTGAGAAGTTTTATTCAGCAGAGTGCAACTTACAATATACATTAAGTAAACATGAAAAAATGCTATTCAGAAGACTTACTGATTTATATGAAAAGTTTTTCTTGATTGTTTCTTATATACAGTAATATTCTAATATCTTAATCTTGTATTTTGGGTTTTTGTTAGTTGTGGGCTACAAACGAAGTTATAAAATATGATATGGATCTGTGTACGAGGCCAACTTTGTTAATTGAACTATTGAAATAAATCCAGTTTTCCCACCCTAATTCATTGAGATGCATTTGAGTACTCTTGTCATTGCGTTTGTTCCAGAGTCTCCTGGCATCTGACGAACTGAGCAAACTGAGCGTGTCGGATGGAGCCACCCTCGCTGATAAGGTGGCTTTAAGCATAGGTCAGTAATGCTGATTGCAATTGATAGCTTCCATTTAATGGCTGTAATCACCATATACTGTCCTGCTTCGTCCCTAGACCATTGGACTGTTACATCAGTAAGTTTGTTTACAATTAGTAGCGCGACAGTGATTGTAAAATAATAACTCGATGCACGGATATTATGCTAGTTGCAAAAGGGGATGTTTATGGTCAGGTTAGGTGTCGTTTCCGTGGTGGGGTTAATTGTGCAGTGACTTGATTGATGACGAGTGAGAATGGAATCAAATCTTGCTCTTGGTTACACTGGATTGTAGAGAGAATGGAGCTCCATTATCACTGTAATAGTTGAAGAATACCGTATTTTCCGCACTATAAGGCGCTTCGGAAGATAAGGTGTACCTTCAATGGCCTATTTTAAAACTGTTTTCATATATAGGGCGCACCGCATTAGAAGGCGCGTAGATTAGAAGATACAATAGTGGCTGCAGTTGCGTTATGCATCCACTAGATACGCTGAAGGAATACAATCAATTACGGCTTTATTTATGTGGAGCTTTCACAACTGCTGCAGCTGTAACAAAGCACTTTGCAGAACATTTAAAATACTACATACATCCAAGAAATCAGAATATTGATCCATATATAAGGCTTTTGAGAAAATTGAATGCTCTTTGGTGCGCCTTATAAAATGGAAAATACGTAAAAGTAAGTTGCATTAATACCACCCTGACCAGTATGATGTATACATTTATTATTTACCATGCATAAAACGGTGTAACCATACTGTGTGTCCTGTCCTATTAGGCCGCCTGGGTGAGAACATGTCAGTGAGACGGGCAGTCACAGTAAGCGTCCCCGCCGAGTGGAACATTGGCTCGTACGTTCACGGTGGCGTGGCAGGACAGACCGAGGTGGCCATGGGACGCTACGGCGCTCTGGTTGTGTTCCAGGGTGGAAAAGAAGAACAACGCCAAATTTTGGGGCGCAAACTGGGACAGCACATTGTGGGGGAGGCGCCCACGTCGCTTGGTAACATGGATGACCTGGCGTGCGGTGAAAGCGAGACGCGCCTCCTGCCTCAGACTTTCCTGGGAGACCCCAGCCGGACTGTAGCCCAGTTTCTCAAGGGTCAGCAGGCTCGAGTGCTGGACTTTGTCAGGTTTCACTGTGGAGAGAGCACTGGTGAGGAAACAAAGTGATGGCACTTTTTTTTGTTTGTTTCAAAATGAAATGTTCAATTCTTTTTTTTTTTGAGACATCATGAATTTTACTGTTAATCATTTTTCATTGTCCATCATCCCCTAGCAAAATGTACTTTTCCTACTCTGGACAAAGGGAGGTGAGGATGATTGGAGCACAGTACCAAAAATTATGAAATTTTTACAATGTAACTCTATTTGGAAGCATTTTTTCATTGCTTTTCATTCATTTTTCATTTGTTAGTCAATTTCCAGTCATTGATTGTTGTATACAGTGCATGGATATTAGTTTGCTGGATTCTTAGGATGCTGAACAGCCATGCCACTAAATGCAATCTACAGAAATCACAACCCTTTTCAACAGCAAGGAAAACCGCTCTCACGGCTCTGATTTCACCAGACAAATTGCAATTTACTTTCATTTGCTGGTTTGAGCCGAGACAGCCTCTTTGTATGTTTCTCGAGATCCAAGTGAAGTTTTGAGACAGTCGCAATACGTGTAGATAGAAATCCAAACGGCGAAAACAATGTAACTCAATGTAAGCAAGTGGTGTTTCTTCACAAAACTATCAGTGTAAAAAAATGCTGCATTAAAACTATGGCTATCATGACTAATAAAACAATGACAAAACAAGTTACTTCTTGCTCAGTGCATTCCAAAATAACTGAATATACAGTGCTTTTTCAAATTCTTTTATTTATTTTTCCCCCCCTCAACATTAAACCTCTTCAGATTTGGGGGATCCGAACTGCCAGATTGAGAACGCACTGAAGTGACGAGTCACTGAGGACATTTGGACATTTTGTAAGAATAATTGCAAGAGCTGCTTCCTTCAGCTGTGTGAAAACATACAGGAACTGAACGCACAAAAACGCTGTATCTTTTCACAAAGTCCACGCGATGTCGTCATAACACAGATGCCGGTAACTTGACTCACAGCTCAGGTGAGACGTGAAATACTGACAAAACAAGTTCACCCGATGAAAGGGTTATACTTCATGGCACATTCACACATACACGGAATGGCACCGGAAATAAACTGCATGATAGTAAGAAACGTTTACAGATTCTCAAGGCATGCCTTCGCACACATCCTCACAATCACACAAAGGGTAAATAGAGGCTACAAAGTTAACAATATTCCGTTACAATGTTGATATCAAAGAAAGATGATGGAAAAACCAGTAAAAAATATAAAAATTGATTGGATAAAAAGTGAGGATATTGTTGCAGATATGAAAGGATCCTTTTGTCTTTTTTTTTCTCCTTCATTTTGCAACTTCAAATGAACCGGCCAATCCTTTTCATTTCCACAAACAACACCAATAAAACTCACTAAGTGTGAGAGAACATGATTTCAAAAAACAAAACGTTTTGGTTTAGCGATAGACGCAAATGACAAACTTTGCGGTTGCTGCTTCAGTCATTCCTTTCAGACAGCACTCCGGTACATTCCTCACATCTTAAGCTCCTCACGATGTCATTTTTTTTTTAAACTCTCCCAAGTGCTGTATTATTATTATTATTAAAGTACTTCAAAAGATGTTTTTCTTGTCTACAGGAACAACTGGCGGACACACTGTCAGTAATTGAAATCAGTTTTCATACAAATACATGGAAATTGTAACAGAAGACCCAGTTTACAGTACATAGTTTGAAATGGCATCCAGACTAATGTCAGGTAACATATCGATGAAAACGCGTCTTTCGGAGTGTCCACGCAATTGACAGGAGAGTTCCAATCAACTATTCGGTATGAAACGGTATTTAAGACAGCAAAAGGTTTATAAGTGCTTAAGTTCAATTTCATGGATGCTTCAAGTCTTAAAATGAGACCCAAGGAAAGTTTAAAAGTGCATTTTTTTTTCTTACATACTTGTAAATGTCAATTAGTACCGACGGGGAACTCAAGAGACATTGAAAAGCCTTGAGAGTGAATTAGCTGCTATGGACTCTTGCGGGAAAAAATAAAAGCAACAAGATGACTCTTGGTTTCCTTCAGCACAAACATATCAAGACCCTCATAGCTCACCAGAAATCTAAAAATCATGTAGTGTGAAAATCTTCTTGAGCCAATTTAAACAGGTCGTCTTTCCTCACATTAATTGTCCAGTTGGATGAGAACAATTTAAATGATTTTTTTTCTTCATGGCAATTTTTCATCTATTACCGTGGAGCTGGAACCGGAGCAGAGGTGTGAAGCGTTTCGACGGGTAGAGGAGTGTTGGATTCTGTGAGCGGCGGTGATGGCAACAGGAAAAAACATTGGATTGACTGTAGTCACACAGCTTCGGTGAATCAGAACAAAAGAGCACGCAGCTCGATTCAAAGGATTCAATGGCAGTTAAGTCAGTTAGCTGCTGCGATGCGATTTTGACGTCTCACTGACCGTGGTGTGAAGGGGCGCTGCCAGCGCCCGAGTGGCCGGTCACGGGCTGGCCCGGGGGGCACGGGGGTGACACGTGGGCACCCGGAGGCGGATGGGACTCCGAGGCTGACCCCGCGGAGGCCGACGGCGCGGGGCTGGGTGCCGGCTGCGGCGTCGGCGTGCTGGCGGATTGCTGAGCCGAGGCCGAGTTTTGAGAGCCCGACGCGGTCTGAGGGGGATGAGGACCCCCGGCTTGGCTGTGCTGCTGATGCTGGATCTGCTGGAAGTGCTGCTGGCGAGCTCGCATTTCGGCGTACTTGAGCTGCTCCATGTGGAAGGACTGACGGTCAGCTAGAAGCTGCTGTCGCTGGTACTCCAGCTGGAAGCGTCGAGAAAAACAAAGAAAACGCGTTCAAACGCTTAGAACTGCTCTCTTAGAGAACAACACGTCTTCCCACAGTCCACCACTCACAGCCTCCCTCTCTCGATCCATGATGGTTTCCAGTTCTTCAAAGTGTCGCAGTTTGATCTCCAGTTTCTTCATTTGGGTCTCCACCAGCAGTGCCACCAGAGATTTGATCTTCCTTTCCTCCACTGCAGCCAAGTGCTGGTCATGACATAAATGACAATGACAGTCAAAGTAGATTCTACAAATCAGTATGGGGTAGAAAAAAAAAATCACCATTATTTTGAAAAGTGAAGAGGAATAACTACATATTAAATTAATCGCAATTAAAAAGTAAGAAATACAAATAAGTATTCCAAGTTTTGGCTGTATGCACGTTGGCCTCTTGGGGACGGTGTGGTGCCGTGCATGCATGAAGTACAAATTTATGAGATTAAGAGTAGAAGAAAAAAAGTTGCGAATTAACTTTATATGACACAGATTAGATAGAATATAAGACTTTGAGTATTATTATATGACTTGTCTGCACTTTAACCAACTTGTCTTTGATTATCCGATTGCCTGTCCCGAAATATCAGTCAAACGATTTTGGGCCCCCTCACGTACCTTGGCTTTGACGGCTGCCGCCGCCAGCGCTGATGCAGCGGCGGTGGCCAAGTTGCCCTCGCCCACATCGCGCTCCACCTTGGCCTTCTTTTCTCCCTCACTCTCAGATTCTCTTTGCCCTTCCTCGCCTTCTTTTCCATCCTTCTCCTTCTCGTTGTCTCCTGAGGAAGAAAAGTTTTCCACCTTAAGAGTACTTTTATTTTCATGAGTGTGAATTTTTATGGTGTGAGCACGAGGTGTTTTGGCATGTCTGATATATTTTGATGAATAAGAAGGTTCTATACAAACTTTTTTTGAGTGTATTTTTTAATGTGTGTATGTTTTGGGTGGGCCTACAAAGTTTTTAGTAGTCAAGTATTTATGTGATTGTGACAGATTTTTTTTTGTGACTTTTTTTTCCGCACGTGTGAGACTTGTGTCTCTTTAGTGTGTGTGTGCGCGCGCAAGAGAGAGAGAGAGAGTCTTTGGGGCGTGAGTGTGTTTATTTTTGGATATGTGAAGATTTTGTGCGGGTAGGTTAGTTTTTTCGTGCTTGAGAGATTCTTTTGTACATCTGAGTTTTTTGAGTGGTTAGGTTTAGGGGTTAGGGTAATTAGTTAAGGTTAGGGTTGTCTTGGGTTAGGGTTATGGTTAGGTGTTAGAGGTTAGGGAAAGGGATTAGGGTTATGGGGTAGGTTTGGGTTAGGGCTAGTGTTAGGTTTAGGGTTAAGCGTTAGGGTTAGGTTTAGGGTTTGGGGCTAGGGTTAGGGTTAGGTGTTAGGGTGAGTGAGTTTTTTTAATTAGTGCGTGAGAGGTTCTTTTTGACCCATTTGGTACCCTATAGCCTTTTCCTACCCATTTCCGAGTCGGCTTTGTCCGTCTCCCTCTCGCCCTCAGCTTCTCTTCCTCTCTCCTCCTCTTTCTTCCCATTTTCTGTCACCTTGTCTTCTTCCTCATTCGCTCCATCTTTGCTGTCCTGTGGGAGGAGCTTCAAAGCGTGAGTCTTCCGACAGTCACGTAACAAAACAAAAGCGTGACAAGAACGCATCCTACCTTGGCAGCCTTCTTCTCCTCGTTTGACTGGCTGTCACTCTTACTTTCGTCATTGTTCTCATCTGAGCCGGAAACCGTTCAGACCTCCGTTAATGTTTGTTAATTGGCCTTGTTGGATGATTGTGTTGTGTTTCCGCCCCACCTGTTCTCTCGCCTTCTTCCAGGCCGGTGCCGGCGATGCCGCTCCCCTCGAGGCCATACAGAGGGTCCTGTCGCCCGCTGGCCCTCGCTGCCTCCTCCACCCGCCGCACGTGAGCCTCAACCAGGGCCGCAGGAACTTCCTCTTTCATACGAGAGAACTCCTCTGAGAAAGAGAGAGAAGGAGAGGTGAAGTTAATGCTGGCTTCGGGCTGGTGCTATCCAGTATTTTTACAACCAAAAATTCTACCAACTATCCTGTCCACTGATCAGGTACAAGTTGAGTTCGCATTGTTAAAAAAAAAAAATCTAACTCTGCATGTTCAGTGTAGGTATTATTATTGTCGACCTGGGGTCGCCATCGTCACTTTCCACAATAAAGCAGCTGTGACTTTGAGTGTGTGGGTGACATGGGAGTCAGAGTGAAGAGTTGGATGTTGTGAGCCATGGTTAGTGGCTCGCTATTAACTGGCTAACCGTTAGCCTGTCCGCGTGTTAAATTTTGCTTCAACTTTTTTTCAAATGGAATTGTTCAAGTTTAATTCATCATTCCAGTCCTACTATTGATGTAATATTATCAACAAGGCTAAACGTAAGGAATTTGCTCTAAAGACTAGCCCTCATTCTTTAAAGCCACAAAAAAGGAGCAACATCTCACCCAGAGCGGATTTAGCCGCTGCCGAGGCCACGCGAGGGTCCACTACCGAGGCAAGGAACGCAACTGTGCTCATTACGGGGTTTCCTGCTTGGCTGAAAGGCACCGGCTGGTAAGCCAGCGGTCCCAGGGACGAGTAGCTTTCCTCCAGATAGGGGTCTTCGATAGGCAGACGAAGGAAATGCAGGATGCACTCATCCTGTGTGCGGCTGCCGACATGCTCTGACACCTTGTTCCAGTCGTCCTTGTACATCTCCAATCCCTGAAAGCAGCAAGGGTTTGATTTCTAATTCTAATATCCAGCACTTTTTTTTCTTTAATTGGTAATGACATTGTGATGACTGAAAAAATACTGATGTACCTCAAGTAATAATAGTGTTTCCTGCTCTGTCCAATCCCTCATAGCACTTGTTGCGCTCTTGCTCTGTGGACAAAATATTATTTTGTCATAAATATGGTGGCTCAAGCCAAGTTTCTGTAACTCACATCTGACTTGTTTTCAGTGAATACCTTTGAGGAGCCTATCTTCTTGCTGTACATGTCAGTCCGAAGCCCAAAGTTCTGCAGGTCTGCTGGTTTATCTTTCACTTTATCTGGGAAGGACATCATCTGCTGGGGCGCAGGAGTCTACAACAGCCACATGTTAAATAAGGCCATCGTGTATGTATGTGCTTGTGTGTGTGTTTTTCAATTTGTGTACAGACCTGGGATGTCTTGGGCTGTAAGGGCACCAGACTGGACGGCGTGTCTGCAAGGACATGGAAGTGGGAAGTGGGTGGGGGGCCCATAGGGGTGGGCCGGCTCTCGGAGTCCACCTGGTAGTTGATTAGTCCCCACTGCTCCAGGAAGGCATGGACTCTGCACGTGAAGATGTCCCGATTTAATTCATTTAAATGAGAAGTGCACTGGATTCAATTTATGGGGCTGTAACAGTTCAATTGTTTTTAAAAAAAAAGTCGATCTAAATAGGAAATGATGACCTTCATGACATGGAACATTTGATTCAGATTAATTAATATTGCAACCTAAACCACAAAATACAATTGCCAGCTGTCTTTACTTCCCACAGCCCAAGTTAATGAAATAAAATAAATGACAGTAATTCTTGCCTACTTGCAGAATGACCATTTTGCATTTTTTTGTATCGTCCGTTATTCATTGAACAACTCTCCTTTTTGTATTTTTTTTTTGTTTTTTTTCTGTAACACTCTACTGATGACGCCAAAGCCGTGTCTAAATAGGAACTGGTCTCAAGGAGGTTGGGACAGTGATACATGTGCACTGAAAAACTAGCTTTGTACCACAGGGAGGAACTAGGTTTAGCCTGGATTGTTAGTGGAAATTAGGAGAGTCTCACCACATGTGCATACCCATGCACACTTAAGGTGGATTCTTTTATGATGCAAGATAAGTTTGAAATACCATTACAACTGCAGAGTATAGTTTGTGACATATTTATGGTTTAAAGTAATAATACTGTAAGAGCATTTTTTTAATTAGGAGGGTGTTGATCCTTTGTAACCTCACTTATAGTGGAAAAAAATGACGGATTAATGACATTTTCTATTTCTCGCATACCTCATGATTGCACAGACATCCCCCGCCAGGTTCCTGCGGCAGGCAGTGGAGGTGAGGTACTCCTGAGGGTTTAGTCGGTAAGTGTCAATCATGAAGTTCCTGTATGCCAGGTAGCTGTTGGCGAATGGAAACAGAGAGAAAAATTCAACTATAAAATATATGACGACGTCGAATGCACATTGAAAGACTCATAACCAAAGATGAGTTACAAATACAACTTAACTTACATCTCCGGGGTTTTAGATTTATTCTTTCCATTGAAGAACTCTGGAAGGGCTCTGCGCTCAATAGCATGAACGCTGAGGATGATGACACAATGAGTCACGTCCACTAGTAGGTGAGCTTACAGCAAGAAGGAAAGCATCCCAGGATATGTGGTGATCTTGAATTTGGTATTACCTGTTGTAGTCAAACCAGGCAGCATAGCTTGGTATGATGATGTGATGTGTCTGCTCCGTCACGTTGTCTTCGTGAAGGTCCGCGCCTTTGACTGGCTCCCCCTTAACACTCGGGGAGCTCTCTTCCTCCTCCTACGGGAACATAAAATAGTCATTGATGGGCCACAAAATTAGGTATCTGATGTGGAGATTTTATACGAACGGTAATATTCATTTTAGCGGTATAGAAGATGAATGGTTGGATGGAAAACAAATGCCAAAAGTAAATCAGGCACTGCAGACATAATAAAACCATAAAAGTATGAATTAACAATGTTTACTTGTTTAATTTTTGAATGGACTGATATAATGTAGGCCAAATGTAAAAATCTTTAAAAAAAAAAAAAAAATGCTTTTTTGACTCACACAAACCCGCCTACAAGTACGTTCAAAGTATTCGCGGATACATTTTGTTTTTGCCTGTCAAAATATTTTTACTCCACATTGGCAGCTCCACGCTTCCGTCAAAGATAACCTTTTGTGGAGGCAAGAATTTTTGACACATCTGCTGTTTCTATGGCTCCCATGAAATTATGCAGGTATAATAGCATGTACGGATCCCACTTTGCACACCATCTTACCTTCCCTGTTACTTCCATGGACTCATCCTCTTGCTCATCTGTTAGAAATGGCAGATATAATCACACACAGACAGGTGCAGATAGACACAAAAGTTACAAAGTTGTTCAACCAACACAAGTTTTGACAAATTCCAGCTGTTTCATTCCCACCTATATCTGCTCCTCCCTTGACTGGTGTTGAATCAGAATCCTTCTTGGTGCTATCTAGAAACAGAAGGCAAAAGGGGATGACTTGGCTGGCAGTTGACAAAGATATGTATTTTGTTTTTTCATTAAAATGCATGCAGTTTTGCGCACTTGTTTTGGCTGCATTTCCGTCTTCTGATGCCGGAACAGGTGATGCTTCATCCAAATCCTTACTGAGATCCTCTTGTTCCTCTTCCCTTTGGCCCCGTTTGGATTTGGTGTATGGTGTCGTCGGCCTGTCCCACCACGCATATCACGCATTTAATTTTACATGTGGTGTCATGGCTATTGCCTTCTCAATTGAAAACGGCTAGTGTCACAGACCCTTTTTTAGCGTTCTTCTTCTTGCTCTCCTGCGGTGGTGGCGTGGGAGACGGCGACGGCGAGCGCTTCCTCTTCTTGGCACCTGCGGGCTTCTTATCTCTGCGCTCGTCCGGAGTGGTCACCTCATCCGTAAGAGTCTTGGCCGATATCCTCTTCCTCTTGGGGTGACCGTCCCCCACTTCGTAGTCCTCCTCATTCATCCACTCATTATACTGGTCCAGGTCTAAAATCCACTTTGCGTGGACCTGAGGACCAAAAATATACCATCAGCATCAAGGATTTTGAAAGCAAAGTTAGGGTTCCAAAGTTGTGTATGAAAAATTCTGGCACTCATCTACCTTTCTTGGCTTCTCCGGGCTGGGGGCATCTTCCACAGAGGCCTCAACCTCACTAGCTGGGATCCAGGTGTCATAACTACAGGTTGACCATAGAACGAAAAAGATGCTCTGTTAACTGGGAACGGTGCTTTCAAAGCTTCTTCTCTCCTCTAAAATGTGCAACATCTCTAGAATGTAGCTCAAACTGGGAACAAACCTGTCAGGAAAATATCCCCAGTGAAGGAGAACTTGCTTGTCCCTCTTCATCACAGGGCGCACCCACTCCTCTGGAAAAACAAACAAACAAGACATGACCATATATGACCAAAAAAAAAAAAAAGTGGGGGGATTATTGGCGGATTTCCACAATGACATCATGTTGTCGTCTATTTTAAGTTTCTCTTTAATTCACCAACATTGTTTTGAGTGTTCCAGAATTTTTCAAGAAGCCCTCAAATTTGTACACCTTAAAGTATTTGGAATCGGTGTTCAGCTTTGCCTTTCCCTTTGTCATCATGGCGAAAATGAGATGCAATGACTACGATGCAGCCTTCAAGTTGCAGGCAATCGAGTGACTGGCCACTAAAATTGAGACGCTGCACATGAGCTTGGGGTAAATTAATTGATGACACAATACTGGAGGAAGCAACACGTGTCATATGTACTGCTTATAAACATAGATAAGTGAGGGGGAAAAAGTTCAGATTTTTTTAAACACTTTGTAGCTGCGCTCAGAGCAAATTTTAGTAAAGAAGAAAAAGACAAAATCTGTCCCTTCCCTCAAAAACATTTGAAGCCTCACCATCTTCCAAGCTGCCGGGAATTGGAACGACAATGTGGGAGCTGGAGCTTTTGTCCTCAGTCACTGAGCCCTGCAAGAGAGTGCATCCATATTTGCTATGTTTGACTCTACCAAACTTTATGAACAAGCAAAGGCAAATACTTTTACTTTTACAAATAAAAATTGGACACACAGTTTAATTATGAGCTTTGTGGAATCAACTAAAATAGATTTGAATTGTTCAGCCAACCACCAGTCATTGTTGGCATAGACAGATGAACAAAAACACATTATTTGTTGTGAAAAACAGTAAAGATCTCTTACAGCACAGCGGTGAGGAATTTCTGTCATAAACAATATGGTTGAAAACACACCTGATGTCTCTTGATGATGTCTTTAAGCTTCCCCAGCAGTTTTGGCTCAATGTCAGAGCTCAAGTAGATGACTGGTCGACTCAAGCAGTTATTCTGAAGTACAAAAAAACCCTTGAAATCATTATGAATTGCATTATTTCCGTCTGCATGAGTCAGGATGACACACATCCACTTCCAGTGCGAAAAGAGTAAAAATAAATAAATGAATAAAATGTTACAGCAAGAAGAGTTTAATGAATTCGGGAAACCTTTTGTCATGCTGGCTTGTGTGTCATGAAAGGTTCAAGAGAGGAAGACTCACCTGCACTAAGGACTTCTCAATCGTCATAAACATCTCCACATTTCGGTCCATCCGAGACGGATTCTGGAAGTCAAACCTGCGCCTGCGAGGAAATTAGACTGGAGTTACACATGAAACTGCAGCATAGCAAAAAATCCATATGTGCTTATTTCAAACAGCACCACTGAGTGAAAGCTAAAGTGGACCCCCGGTGTATTTCACTGCATCCTTTGTGCTCTGACTATTTTGCAGGTTTTTAAGCAATCATATTTTATTTATTCATTTATTTTCACAGTTTACAAGCAAGTCCAAATTTAGAGTTGCCAACGATGTAGTACCAGGTTGTGCCACAACATCCTAAGTAGCCCTCAGGTCAACTGGAACTCGAGTGGATATAAAAGGTTCTTTGTCTTTTGATTTATGTGTTAGTTTTTTCGTAAACTTCACCTGGGAATAAAAAAAATAAACAGCGTGAAGCCAGCACGCTTTGTCTTTCATTTGGAGAACTATGCAAATGAGAGGGTGAGAACAGGCGCGAAGCTATACTTTATAAAATGTGTTTTAATAAATTCAAGCGTTTAAGTTTAAGAAGTTGAATTGTGTTTAAAGTGTGGGTGTGAATGGGTGGGGGAAACTACGTACTCTATATTAAACCCCCCAAAATTATTAGACGGTCACACTATTGTGAATTTTTACCTGTAGCTTTTGGGTCTGGAATGTATTTCCCCACAATTAAATGGAGGTTCATGGTATATTATAGTGATGCCAGCTGGAAAGAAACTCTTACCATCCTTGGTCACTCTTGAACTTGTATGCAGCTGCCAGGATGTGGCAAAGAGCGCCTCCAGCCTTGAAGTCTAGAAAAGATTTCATCTGGAGACAAATATTACAATGTTATTATTTTAAGTAACGAAGCCCTTTAGGGGTGAAGTTACAAGTTAATAGAGTATGTGGTGGAGACATACAGTCAGCTTGGTGAGCGGGGGGTTGCTGACATGTCGGCCAAACACCTCCTCTTGGAATTGGAGCAGCTGGACCACAAGACTGGACAGAGATTTGTTGGTTGGGGGCTCTGCTTGGATGTACTGAGAGAGGGGACATTATTTCATTCAGGGGTCTTTAAAAATTGAAGTCGTTGTTTGAGCACATATTTGTAGCTCATTAGTATTCATTCTTAATTCATTGCACAAGTCAGATATCAAATTAATGCTGAAGCCCCATCAGTTGTTCTAATGCTTAAAAATCAAGCTGCTCTGCTAAGTCGTGAGAGCATTTATTCAATATCCTGAATATATTTAATAAATGCTCCAACGGCTTGTCTTGGAAGCTCGATTTTTGTAAGCATTACAATTACTCATGAGCCTTGGGGGTGTACTAAGCAGTTGGCTTTGTTGCCTTTTTTTGGAATGGCTTGAATAATAACGATTTTATTTGTGAATTGTAGTCGAGCAGCGTGAACATGGTGCAGCACCCGATCCAGTTGGCGCGCGCCACATCCAGCAAACATCTGGATCTGCTCCCTCCGGCACCGTTAGCCGATTAGCAACCTAGCTAGCTAGCGTCCGAGCCCAGTGCGTGAAGCTATTGCTCAGAAGCCAGGGCGTGCGCCGCACCTTTCGTCATTTCCATCGCATTAACACGCGAGGATAAAGGCACGGGCGGACGCATCTGGCGCCGCTACGAGCTCAGCATCCTTATGTATGCTGACTCGAGTGAAGCCAGCGAGCAGCTGGACGCTGAGCACCCTCCCTCCTCTTTGTCACTGCCTCTAATGCCCGTGGCTCAGTGTCCACGTCTTCGGCGTGAAAAATGGAAGTCTACAAATCATGCTGCCAGTACCTTTTTGTAATTCTTTCCCAGCCAGACGCGCACATTATCAAACTGAGAGACTGTATCGGACGCTTCGAAATATTTGACATTTGGGCCGCCGTCTTTCTTCCGTACCGCCATCTTTGCCTGCAGACAACTGAACGACGTCGGCCGCCACCCAGAGGCAGCCTGGTGGTACTACAGCACATTTGCTGTAATACAATCGAATGTCCACCAAGAGTCGCTGTTGTAGTCCAAAAATGTGGTTTTCACGAGCGGCATCAGATTAAATTAAAAGACGGAAATCAAGATAAACCTCAACATAAAAGCAGTAAAATGATAAAACTAATTTAAAATCGCAAATAAAAAGCAAGGTATTAAAATAATATTTATTTTTTTTATTAAAAAGCAGCTGTGAACATATTCAAGACAAGTTTGCAAGATTAATTATTTCAAAGAGGTCTTTGTCACAGTCTAATCAATCAACAGCATTCTTTTAGCGATGACTATGGGGTGGTGCTGTGTTACTGTTGGCGTGCAACTGTGTATGATAACAATATAAGGTACAGTACAATACCAACTCAATCATTCTGGTGTTTTTTTTCCTTTAATTTCCTGAAAAATAACGGTTTTTGAGCTGTGAGGATTACACCTGATAGTGACGACAATATATGAGAATGTATAGAAAATAACTGGTTTCATGAAGTGTAATTACTGTACATTACAACAAGCTGAAAGTTACAAAAAAATAACAACTTCAGTATTGTTTATGTGCCACTAATGGGCATGGCCTCTATAATAAGTGATGTCTGGAGCTGAATTCAGAGTAGCCCAACTTGGTCTGCGCGTGAGCTTCTTGGTGTGAGTTTTGACCTAATGTATCTCCTAGTGGGAGTTGTCATTTTATTTAGTGTGCGTGTATGACTGTCCCGATCAATGAATGATTCGCATCAACATCATCATCATCATCACATTTGTTCATCCATTAATATTGCACCGTCAAAGAGTGCAAGCCATTTTCAAGCCAATTTATTTTTATGAATTATTGACAAATCAAAAGTTTGGAAAATAGCCTTTTCTCATCGACGATGCAATATTAATGGTTGAACAATCATGATGTTTTTGGGTCTCCTGAAAAGTGATGACTTTGGAGGTATGAGGATTCCACCTGAAACAAGTGATATACAGTATAATTTATGGTGGTTTATTATTACATATTGTGATCTGAAAGAACATAATACATTATGCTAGATTTCATGCTAATGCTCAAAATCAGGGGTGAGGATCTTACGGCCTATGGTGGGGGGGAGATGCCCCTCAGGAGCATTTGATGTAACCTGTCATGCAATTCGAAAAGTAAATAAAACCTCTATGGACCAATTATAAAAAATGTTAACAGACAAGAGCTCTTAACATACTGTATAATAATAAGCATTTAATCATTCTCGGCAGCACGCCTGTACACAGATTTTGATTGGGAGGAATGTCGGCGCCATTTGACTGTCGGTGCTGGACAGCCTCGGGGCGCTTGTGTTTTTTGCGCCTGTAATGGGCAGCATTTTTCACAGCCCCGTTTTGTTCAGTGGAGATGTCGGCGGTGGTGGACAGTCTTTGTTGGGTGTGGCTGGATGGATGGCTGCTGGAGTTGAGGATGAGGAGAGAGGAGCGTCGGCGCGGAGCGCAGATGCATATTTGGAAATGAGAGTCACCGCTTGGAATTGAAACAGATTTACATGGGACAGAAGAAGTGAACCAATGTCTTTTTTTCGTCAGTGGACGCTACAGCTTCTTGTTGACTTTGAAACTTAGCTTGTAGCCGACGTGTGCACATTCTGAGCATGACGTCTATGATCCACTGGTGAAAGAACACTTTGATTCTCTCCTCTTTTATCTCAAACTGCTTTAAACAACAAAGCGTATGAGGGAAAAGTGGTTAGGATTGCACTACTATCTGTGTTTTATGTTATGTGTTGTGTTTATTATTTTACTTTATGTTAACTGTTTTGTTAAGCTCTTTGTTACAGCTACAGCTGTTGTGAAAGCGCTATATAAATCAGCATGTATTGTATTGTATTGCAGCATATATGCATTTTCACAAATGTACTAAACTGTACTCTCATACTGTATGCAACTATAAATTTTTTGAAATATTCTTAGCATGAAATACGAAATAAAAGGAAACGTAGACAGCATAAAGACAAGTCTGATTATTTTCATCTCACTGACCTTTTCATTTATTTTCATTTATATGAAAATAAATGAAAAGGCTCAAGGCAAGGCTCAAATTAATTATGTGTGTGTGTGTGTGTGTGTGTGTGTGGAGGGTGTGATAGCAAAAACTAGTGTGACCAAAGCCAATTTGCAAAAGTCCAAAGACAACATTGAAAAGTGGAGCGCAACTGGTTTTCCTCAGACTCACAGATGTATGTGTGTGTGTGTATGTGTATGTGTGTGTGTGTGTGAGAGAGAGAGAGAGAGAGAGGCCTATTGATTATTTTAATCCGTCTATTTGTGAGTCTGTGATCCTCTCGGATCGACCTGCCACAGAGGGATTGCTAATGGGGCTGAACGCTTCCCTCCTCAACCCTCACTCCCTGTCCAATTAACTTACCGCTGGAATCTGCAAGGATGAGCATTGGGATTCACAGAGGGGTGAAGGGAGGGAGGGGCATGACAACCCCTACACCCCCATGACCAACAGCTCAGAAAGCTCTCATCTGCACCACATTCAAACCTCGCCCACAATGGTTCGCACTCTCGACTGGGATTAAAGATCCATCTCTTTGTTTTCATTTGTCTTGATTTTATTTGTTTCTGAGCATGTAGAAAGGACAAAGGACAAAACTCAAATAGGGCATAAGGCCGTTCAAAAAGGAAACGCAAGACGCAATGTGATCTCAAACAACACTAGCTAGCTAACTGACAAGATAGAGGGCTAAAGCTAGCGAGCTAATTGACAAATAAGAGAGATAGATCTTGCTGTCTGAATGATTTATAGCAAAGAACTTTTTTTTTCATATAAAAAGTGCAGCTACAACTTGATCGTCATATTTTGTTTTTATGGCTAGCCCCTCCACAAAATGGGAGAACCCCTTGACTCTGTACTTTGATACTTCAATTTCAAACAGATAAAAGAAAAAACAGTGGACAGTATGTTTCAAGGAGTGGGATACTCCTGTTTTCACTTTGTTTTGAACTTTGGTAAATTTGGGCAAATGCTTGTCCCTTTTTCAGAACTAAAATGAAAAAACTCCCGATGAGCAAGCCTCACCTCGTAACATGCAAAAAAAAAAGAAAAAAGAAGGAAAACAGGTGTTCAGATTATGATTTTCTTTATTATTGTGTTTTATGTTGTTCAAGTGTTGAGACTGCCACGTAGAACGAAGCTTACAAAGTACTGTGACAACAATGGCTACGCACACAGGTGGCACCAAAGAGGAATGTTTGTGTTCCACCGTCTCACAGCGGAACGGTGACTTTCAACAGAACAGGTTCACATCCACAGTCAGGCTATTTAAGCATCACGCGCCCAAAAAGTCTCCGGCGCACGTCAAGTGCTACACAACGCATGTGTCGCGATGAAACTTGGTTTTCATAGTTACATATAATCATTTGGATACATTGGCATCTTATATTTTTTGATGCAAATTTTTTCAAATATGACATGCTTCTGTTGTTCTGCTACCACACAGACAGAACCCCCATCCTTTTTTTTCATCTGGTTTATAGACACGAATGACATCCATACACATTCAAAGATCCACAGTCCCTGGTTAGTGTCTCGTTTTCCCCCCAAATGTCAAACACCGGCACGGACTGCACCCCGAAAAAAAAAATCCTTGTCGGATAGCTATTTATATCACGTGGATCAGCTTTGTCCGCACAGCTTGAATTTGAGAAACAGTCTCATGCATGAAAGATGAAAGGGAAACAGAGCGCGTAAGGCACAGAAACCCTTTGTGTATGCTCGAAACACCTGCATTTGAAAAACACCTTGACTGAAGTACATTCACAAGTAAAATAAATGAAAATAGGTAGTCGAGTGTTCACTTTGCTTGATTTCGATGAGGAAACAGATGCCGCAACTGTGACCAATACAACTCTTAGCTCAGCATAAAGCAAAGTAACGTCAGTAAATTCTGTTCAAAGCTACATAAGGACGACTATAGGAAACACAATTATGAATCTTTCGGTTTTGCACAGATTTTTCGATGAACCTTTCAAACAAATATTACCCTCTTTGAAATTTTGCCATTGTTGCTGAATTTGTGCAAAAGAAGGCACACAAACATTCACAAACTGAGGGCACATATTCACGACAACGACCTGATAAAAAGTGGAATGTTTTTTTTTAAGTTTCAGAAAACAACAATCTCAATCCGAACATTCCCTTTAACATGGCATTTGAAAAAAAAAACAAAAAACATCTCCATGGCACCATGTTGTTCTCTGCTACATTCTTGGTGGAGAAATATCAAAACAAAAAGCAATCAATGGACATGGCGAACATTTTGTGTCATATTTGTTTTATTTTCAGCACAAAAACACAATTTGTTTTTGCCTTGATTTCAATATTTTGATCAGCACCCCTACCACACCCCAAAATGTTTAATATTGATTGATCTATTACCCGTGATGTGTGATGGTGTAGGTCAAACTAAAACATTGGATGGAAATGTGCTTGGACTTTGAATTTAAGCATACAACACAAGCATACCTTATAAATTTATATATATATATATATATATATATATATATATATATATATATATATATATATATATATATATATATATATTTTTCAACAGAGTCGGACACATTATCAGCTCTCACAAAAAAAATATATACATATATATATATATATATATATATATATATATATATATATATATATATATATATATATATATATATAAATAATTTTTTGTTGTTTTTTTTAATGTAGTGTCTATGCTGAAAATGTATCAGCATATGATGAGGTCAGAGGCTGCTAACACTCACGCACACACACACACACACACACACACCCACACACACACACATGCACACACACTCCTGATGGGTGGATATCGTCATTCGTGTAACGTGTAGGCAAGTATGTGGGTGTCTGTGTGTGTGTGTGTGTGTGTGTGTGTCTGAGCAAACATGAAAGACTGTTCATGGCACAGAATTACAACGAACCAGGTGTTTGTCTGAGGTAAATGTTAACTGATGAAAATACAATTAGATATTCATTTGCCGGATATTCTCTTTCGAGGTGGCACGACCTACGGCATGATGAAATCGCAGCCTGTTAGATGCAGAACGGGGACGAGCAAGAGCAACGTGTCAGTCGGGGTAGATGAGGAATCCAGAGAAAGTGCTGTATTTGTTGGTGTTGCCGCCGTGAACTTTGCCGCCGTCCAGCTGCACGCACACTTCGTCGCCCACGTCCAGGTGCAGGATGACACTGTTGGAGGCGTAGTCGTAATTCTGGTCTGCATCTTGGGCGATGGCACTGGCCCTCACCTGGGGAAATGGGGGAGAAGAAGGGAGCTTGAAAAAAAATAACACTGATGAAAACAATTCTCGCTGGTGGTGTCACAATAAATAGAAACAGGCGACCGCAACAACTTTACTACATGCTGTAAAATATATATGCTGTAGTGTTTTCCAATTTTCAACAGACATTGACGACTCCCATCTATACCAAGGTAACGTTGCCATTTTAAATCCATATTGAAATCTTGGAGTGGCCTCATCTCACTTGCATTCCTGCCCATGTAAAAAAAAAAAAAAAAAAACAAAAACATTGGTAGAGCCACAAAAGAATATGACCTCTGGACATTGTATACCCACCAGCCATAACATTAGGTACACCTGCTATACAATTAAATATGATCCAACTTAATGTCAAAAAAAATAATAATAAATCCGCATTTCCAAATATGATAATCTTCGATATGTCCAAGGTATGACTTTAACAATGTGTGGAATTATTTTGAAATCTCCAAAGTCAAGTGTCCAAAAAGTGGCACAGGTTTGAGTTCAACACTTCCAATAAAAGTACTTCATTTTCATTTGAACGTGATTAAAATGTGGCAAACTGACACAAATTCTCAAAAGTCACGGAATAATGTACGCTCGTTTAATACATTTTAATCATGTGCAACTAAGTATATTCAAAGCATTTTTTTTCAGCTATTGCGATATATTAATCCAATGTTTTTTCACTACGATATAAACAATACAAATAAACCTCACGCCACCTTGTCCATGAATGAGACCTATTGTTCTTAAAATTTTGTGGGATCACTCATGAAGGATCGAAGAAGGTGCATCCATCCATTTTCTACCTCACTTATCCTGCTGACTGTTTTGAGGTGAGCTGGCCTCTATCCCAGCTGACTTTGGGCAAAAGGCAAATTAACCCTTGCCTGGCCCTGAGTGGGAACATCACCCTCCACCCTCCCAGCACAGAAGTCAGGCGAGTGAACTGCTACACCGTTCGTCAAGAATATAAAATCAGTTGTGAGCATTCATTCGTCATGTTATGAGCTCACACATTAATAACCACCAAAGAAGCGGCGTCAACTGATGATCAAGGCAACATGTTTACACAACTGCGAACAAATGAGATCTAATGATCTCTCCACAGATCATAATGGGCCCCACACGCCAGAAAAAGCTTTCATTAGGGCCAGCGTGAAGACACCCGAATCTGCCGACGCAGCTGCTAAATGTATTGTCATGTTCATTCCATCCGTTCAGAATCAGACACATTTCCTCCAAGGATTTATTTGAACACATTTCAAGGAGAAGGAAAAAAAAAAATTGTCACCGCGACGGCAGATCGGACAGCTGTATTCATTATGCTAATGACGGTCCTTCCTCGGTAAGCGAATCGGTTTATAATGAATTGCAGAGTCATTGGGTGAGTAAACAGCCCTCCAAGCACACGATTGTGGAGGATAATAAAAGCACATATGTATTAATGACTGGAATTATGATATTTTGAATACTACGACTCATTCCTGTCTCCACTATTTGGACTAATGTTGCATTCTTGAAAACTGATAACTGAAATATATTGGATGACACCTGGTGTTTCACAGACCATATTGCTGTATAGGCTATCCACCATAGATAGCACACACACACACACACACACACACACACACACACACACAGGAAGAGTGTTGTTCCCGTGCCACATCATTGTAAACACAAAGCGGTGCTTTGAATTGAAGACGAGTTAAGCAAGGAAGCACGCTCTGGTCCTACTCAACAGGCC
>CAAKHF010011752.1:0-10149 GCA_901007745.1 Hippocampus kuda
TTGTGTTTTTTGCGCCTGTAATGGGCAGCATTTTTCACAACCCCGCCTTGTTCAGCGGAGAGGTCAGTGCTGTTGAACGGTCTGCGGCTGGATGGATGTAAGGCTTGAGAAGCCGACGATGAGAAGAAAGGAGCGTTAGCGCGGAGCGCTGATGCGGATGTGGAACTGGGAGTCGCGGCTTGGAACTGAAGTGGATTTACATGGGACAGGAGAAGTGAACTAATCTCTTTTCGTCAATGGACACTACAGCTTCGTGTTTGCTTTCAAAAACTTAGCTTGTAGCAGATGTGTGCACATTTTCAGCATGACGTCACTGATCCACTGGTGAAAGGACACTTTGATCCTCTCCGCTTTCATCTATAACTGTTTCAGACAACAAAGTGTATGCAGAAAAGTGAAGATTGCACGACTGTCTGTGTCCTATGTGTTGTGTTGTGTTATTTTTGTGATTTGACTTCAAAATGGCGCCGCGTGAGTGGCTGCCTTTCCAGCAGCTCCTATATTTTGTGCTACTTCTTCCTTTCATAACTTTGCTGCTGTGAATTGGGAATTTCTCCATTGCGAGACTAATTAAAGGTTTTCTTATTCTTATTCTTATTCTTATTCTTATTCTTATTCTTAAAAAAAATATCATCCAAGAATGGCACAAAACTGCTGATCAAGTGAACGAGAAACTAAAATGAAATGCAAGAACTCATTTGGTGCATTTTTCACACTCACTCAAAATGTGAATCTTAATCAGGTACTATGTTCGTGCTGCATCTCATTCCAAATGCGCTAAAAATGATTCAGCTAACTCTTGCAGTAGTATAGTGCAGAACAAGAGCTGTTGTAAGGGCATTTAAGCCATGTCTGTCACCTAATGGTAAATGGTAATACTGTATTACAATTTAACACTACATACGATGCGGATTCAGAATCCACCACCCGCAAATTGGCAGATTTATTTTCCCCATAATTTTCACCAGTTACACATCCTTTATCCAAAGCCTGCTTTTCTGTTCTTCTTGTTGTTTTTCCTTTTCACAGCTTTTCCCTTTTTAGGATTGCCGTTTTGGAGAAGTTTTATCCAATTTCAAGGGTAATTCCCATAGATATTTTGGCTTTGGCTTAATGGAAGCATGCCCTTTGGGGACCAACCCTCTCTATTTATCCGGGTTTGGCACTGGCCCTTGGGGTAATCCAGAGCCGAACTGGGTTAATTTTGTATTTGAAAATGAAAAACAAAAAAAATCCTTTCAACCTCCTTATAGTGCCTGTCACTAGTGCAGCTGTCATGTGAGGAGCGGAATTCGGATCCAGAAGCAGACATGACACAGACGTTGAAAATTAAAAGTTTTATCAACGAAAATAGAAATGTAATTACAGAGATCAGGGCTGGATGAAGAAGACATGAAAGAAAGCTGACATTCTGACTGGAGGAAATCTTGATGTACTGACAAAGTGTCACTCAATAACTCAAATGTAGATGCTGTGAGACATCAGGCCTATGTGACAGAATAAAGGTGACATAATCGAGGCAACTATATTGCAATAGCAACTGATACATCAAGGAACAACCCTTTGCAACAGCAGCTGCCCCAGGCACACATTGTTTAACCATAAAAACAAAAAGAATTGATGTTTTGAATTCCGTTCCATTCAGTCAAGTGCCTCCAGGAGAATGTCGAACATCTGTTCGATGATGTGCTGGAATTAGCCAATCAAAATGTAACATTCAAGTCTATATTCCGAGCAAAGCCAGCCATTGCTCGCCATGGCACGTATAGGGAAGGGATAAGGCTCAATTGGCAGCTCTTTGCAAACTATGACTAGGGATTGAATGTCTGTTGTTTGGCAGTGACTGCAACAGGTTTATGACTCGATTTACCAGCCTGGAGCCCTTTCACTTCACCGGATCGAGTAGATGAACACTATGTGCAGCATGTCCTGTTACAAAGGATTCTGTTGCAAGTAGACATCACCGTTTATCTCTTTGTGTATTCATCACCAAGTGAAAGCACAGCTGATACGAGGAGCACAAATTAAAATGGCGGGTATTGTGACGGTGGAAAGTGAATTTGGGTGCACAATTTACTACTTCAATTTTGATACATTTATTTTTTTGCCCTTGTGTGACTGTAAGAAAGTTTAGATGTTACTTAAATATGTTTATAAAGGTTTGCCAAAGGATAGCGTCAATAAATAAATATAAATAATTAAAAACAAAAAACAAAACAAAAGGGAGACCGGCAACACTATGACTGAACATAAGGTGATACAACCTCTCTGGGACACTCGACAATTAATGCATGTTTTCTTTTACATGGATTTAATTTGGACAGGAAATGAGAGCCAATCTCTTTTTTGTTAGTGGACGCTACAACTTCTTGTTGCTTTCAAACCAGCTTGTAGCAGACGTCTGCACATTTTAGCATGACGTCTTTCATCTGTTACTGTTTCAAACAAAGTGTATGCAGGAAAAGTGGTTAAGATTGAACGAATGTCTGTGTCTTATGTGTTGTGTTGTATTATTTTGTCATTTGATGTTAACTGTTCTTTTGATGGCGGCGCGGGCACCTGCAGCGACTCCTCTTGTTTCTTGTTTTATGTTGAGAGGGAAGACATTTCATCTGTGCTGTATGTTGCACATACGGCGCATTTGACAATAAAGTTGTACTTGACTTGGTTATTGTCTTGAGTTCCAATGAGACTTCAACTAAGGCTCTGTGGCATGTATATTGTGAAAGCGGAGTGCGGAAAGCCTGTAGCCGGTGAAAACATCTCTCACCCAGCGGTAGCACTTTGACAAAGGAGGTCAGTGCCAAGTCAGATGAAGTTTATTTTATATTTCTATGTCTCCCTTTCATCAGTGTTCACGCCATAGCAGATACGATCCCAACGTTGCTTATTTATTCGCAGAACCCCACCTCCGCACAGCTCTCATTCAGCACTTAATGTCCATAACGCCTTGGGTAATTGTTGTTTTCCTCTGCCCCTGAAATCTTAGCACTTCACAAGACTAAGATCCTCTGTCATCTTGTTTATTTTCAAAGGACCCAACCAGGACAAATACCCTTAGGTCAACTTCAACAGACTGGCAGTCCTGTGTGCACCTCCAAAATCTGTTGAGCTGACAAATTTGTTCCAGTTGCATGAGGAGGCAGGAAGAATTTGACCACGTGTGAGAAAGGGAAAGGTTCTGGTAGCGGGACTGGGGCTTACAGCGGGGATTGCTCAGCTTCGTTCGGCTCTTCCTCTCTTCAAAGGCTGGGAGGAGAGGTTCTGTGAAATCATATAATAACAGCGAACGTAACCACCCTTTCAAAACACAACAGGACTCAACTGGATAGGTGGGAACAAGACAAGAGGAAGGGATGGTGTTACATTGCAGACACAAGAAAAGCTATGAATACATATGACTAGCTTCTGGGCTGAGTAGACATATGAAGAGGTTACGCAAACATTCTCACGCCTATTAAAAATCAAACAGCCTTTTGTGAATTTGGATGACTGGATTATATTATTGTCTTTGGGTAGAGCGAGGCAGTTTGCCTGCGTGGATTTTCTCTGGGTACTCCGTTTTCCTCCCACATTCCAAAAACATACATGGTGGCTTAAAAGAACACTCTAATTCAGGGGTGTCAACCTCAGGTCCTGGAGGGCCGCTGTCCTGCATGTTTTCCAAGTCTCCCTGTTGCAACACACCTTATTCAAATGAACAGATCATCAGCAAGCTCTGCGGAAGCTTGTCACTGAACCTGTTCATTTGAATCAGGTGTGTTGCAACAGGGAGACTTGGAAAGCATGCAGGACAGCGGCCCTCCAGGACCTGAGGTTGACACCCCTGCTCTAATGTGTCCTTAGGTGTGATTGTGAGTGCCAATGGTTGTTCATCTCTGTGTACCCTGCGATTGGCTGGCAACCGGTTCAGGGTGTACCCTGGCTCCTGCCTAAACACACTTCAGATAATGGTTATACGGAGGGTAGAGCAAGAGAATAATGTGTCAGTGATAGTGCTCCATCTGATACTGAATGAACAAAATCAGTCATGCCGAAGCCTGGAAGACACATTAATGAATAATACTGTATTTCTCTTTCTCACAAGAGGAAATAGAATCCGTTGTGCAATGCGGGCCGACCTCCAATTTGTTTGAGTCTTGAATACATTGTTCTGTTCCATGGCATAGTAATAGATCCAATGAATCCATACTAGGATCAAACTGTTGCCAACATAAAACCATTATTGACCACAGTCCTTGAAACAATAATATTCTTTGCATTCTTTTCACATTGTAAACAGTTTCAAAGTTTTTTAACCACTCTTACAGTTGAAACAGAAACAATAAAATACTATGAACAGAAACCCTCACACAAGCCTGGGAAACCCCCCCACTCACTTTGCTCACCAAGCCAACTTCTTACCATTGGAGGTATAGCTGCTCCAAACACACCAAATACTAAAACATGGGCATGCAAATGGTCCTCAACCAGGGATGACTTAAGGATTTTTTTTTCTCTCCCGGGGCGAAAGGGGTTGCTGAGAAAATAAATAAATACATAAATAAATCAATTTTACAATCTCCAATTAAATGCCCGAGGGGCTTAACTGGGGCTACACAGATTTCTGACAGGGCTATAGTCCCCTCTAGCACCACCCCTGCCGTCAACACTCAGCATTCCAACGCACACAAACTGAGAACACCTGATGAGATTTGTGAGCAATAACAATATTTTTGAGGTTTGCCAATATTTAACTTTGCATTTACAGGAATGTGGACGTGGCTGAACAACCTACAGCACAGCCGTATTGGGCTTGACACTGGGGTAACCCATGCTGAAAATGTATGACCTCATCTAAGTGAAGGTTTTATGGTTCCCTTTTCAATGGTGGCTTTTCACAGGAGGAGGCATTTTGGGGGATGCCACAGTGTCGGGTTGCCCTTCCTCTGCCATGGAAAAAGGTACATTTCACCGCAGATACACAACACATGGAAGCCATCAGCAGGGGCTGGAGGCTCGCGTTAGGGAAATTGGGAGCGGAGCTCGCAAGCCCGTGCGCACATATGTACAGTATGAAGGAAGTAGATAAATCAAGGATAGCAGGAAGACTCATTGACTACAAGCAGCGTGTTTGTCTGAGCAAGTGTGTTTGATGTGTGTGAATTCTGTTCTTTTTATTCTCTCTGTGACATCTAAATCATCCACATCTGCCTTCGCTGAGTGGAACTACAGAAGATGACGGCTTGGTATGTTCCCCACAATGCATGGCCCTGTCCCTTGTGCCTCGCTATTATCTGTTTTATCGATATGCTTCGAGTCACTCCGTAAATAGGTCAGTGTTGTGAAGTGTGATGTATTGTGCGCGCCTTTCCAACTCAGACATGTTTCCTCTAATGAGCCCGGTGATTTTTGGAAAGGGAAAACACCACAGCCCTTTTCCAATAAAGCCTCTTTGGCCTCTCCAATCCTTGCATGACAAAAACAAAAGCTGTTTGTCCTTTGATGGATTGGTGAGGGAGTGTGGGAGTGCGTGTGAGTCCAAGACAACAGTTCTGCCGTAAATGCTTCCTTTACAGTAGGAGCATCTTCTGCTAAATATGTTCAAACCTACACAAAAGTTGCACGTACACAATCTGACCATTTTCAAGCAGGTAAATACACAATTTGTTGTTTTTTCTTGTCATATCTGTGCCTAGCATACCATCTTGGGAATGGAACTGCAAACCTATGGAGACCAGTAACAATGCCAGTCAAGCAAAGTCAATTTGATTTATAAAGCACGATCCCCAAAAGACTTTATCTCAAGGCACATTAAATATGGAGTAGGTCTAGAGCCATGCTCCTCACACACACACAAAAAAAAACAAAAAAACAAAAACAACAACAAACAACAACACCAATTGAACCACACATGAGAAACCATTTAAGTGACGGAAGTAACAGAAAATTGCTAGAATGTTTTTTGCTTTTTGGGTTCTTTTTGGGTTGAAGGCTGGGCCTTCATTGCAGTCACTTGTTTGTTTGAAATGTCTACTTTTGTGTTTGGAAGGTCAAAATCATGATCATAAAAGAATGTTCAGATTTTTTGCAATTGAGTCATGATGCATCACAACCTACAATACAGAAAAACCATTCCTTAAGTCACATGCTGTAATTTGGCCTTTTTGTTGTTGTTGTTGTTGTTGTTGTTAACTTGCATAGCCTTCTGTCCATTACTGTCCATTAAATTCCAAGTCCTTATTAATATGCTTTCTTTCCCCGCTGCCATCTTGCAAAGTTCTCTAGTGGACATGCAGATTTGTGGGTGGTATTCCCCTCAAGCACAAGTGGCGAACTCAAGTCCCTGAGCATGGTATGAGCATGCCACATCATTTTATATGGACGGCAAAAGCAAATTATGTGCATCAAGTTCAATTTTCACTGCCCAAATACTTCTGGACCAAAATTTACACATACATACATACGTACATACATACACATACTGTCAGGCTGCTGAATAAACATACGTGAAAAAAACATTGTAAATAACACAGCTACCCTATGCTGTGTTTTCTATGCTATTGCTAATTTATTATATTTCTTCTATTATATATATATATAATATAATATATATTATATATTATATATAATATATAATATATATATTATATATAATATAATATATATAATATATATTATATTTATAATATATTGCTAATGCTATGTTTTATATTGCACTTATATTGAACTGTGTACAGTAATTTTCTGTACACAGGACATATCAAAATTTTCTGAAACATTTATTTTGTGCAATGAAACACTTTGTCCCCCCCCTCCCCAATTTTGCTGCTGTAGACTGCAAATTTTCCCAGTGTTAAAGGTTATCTTAGCTTATCTTATCTTATACTACATATGTCCAATAACCCAAATACCATATGTTTGTATTTTCCACTAATGTGCCAGTCAAGTAATCAGATGATATTTGGAGTTGTGGCGCAGTCACAATAAGAACGTAGGGACAAGTTCGCCCAGACAAGTGGCATATGGTAACCCAGAGATTGAGGGTGGTCAGCCAGCTCCACAAAGTGCAAAGACAGGAACCCAGGTGGAGGATGTGGGAACCCCACATCCCGTTGCTGTCCATAAATTAAAATGTGCTATCATACTTCTCGAGCTGTGCTCACGACTTTACATAGTTTACTTTTCATTTCCTACCATTGCATGCTCCTTGTAAATCCTAAAAAAGTGGTTTGTGGAAAAAAGGGCCCCCTAGTGTTTTAGTGCTGGGTAATTGGTAGTTCTGATTGTTATGGGGGAAAATATTGTCAGTGTATCTAATTTACTGATTGGATTATAATAGATGTCTGGCAGAAAAAAAAAACTGTCAATCACCTTCAGCACCTTATTCCAAACAGCTGCTGTCATATCCCACCCAGAAGAATTTATGCCCTGGTTTCTGTCACATCAAAATAAATGTAAATTGATGGCATTGCCATTTAACCACAGCCACATAATTACGACATGCAAAGACACACAGTATGTAAATCATGGACCGACTTATGCAAAGGATTCCGGGTGCTCCAGACCCTTTCTTGGCACATGACACAGCGTGCACCAAAGGGCCCAAGGTTCACGCAGAGCACCCACAATATCTGAACGCATGCATCTTCATGGGAGGGCTGGGGGAGCTGAGCGGCTTTAACATTTTTCTTATCATGATTGCGTACGCGGGTTTAAAATGTCTAAGGCGTTCATTGTGGGTGTGATGCATTTTGAAGTGGTGTTTGGCCCTTGAATCACTAGGGTGAACGCTCAACTTATTTCCCAGAACGTCCACTGTTGGCTTGCGACAGAGAAGATGATGATGATGGGAAATCTGTGTTTTTCTTTTGATAGTTGGTGTTTTCGTTTTTCCTCAACCTCACATTTTTTGGGAAAGCCTGCAGTATTAATCAGTGACACACATGTGTGCAGGGCTCCCCGGAGCCTTTGGTTCAACAGGCTCTGCAAAGAATTTCCAGATTTCACTCTGATTTGCATGGAAATCTTGACAAAAACAATGAAACTGTTGCATGATTCATTGTGAAATTCTTTGTAGTCCTAATTGCAAATCCAACACGTCAGAATGTTGGGTGGCCCTCTTACATAATGAAGCCAAAATGTTCAAAATGATGTGGAGATAATGGAGGCATTCACTCTTATCATGTGAAACGCACGGGATGGGGGAGGGGGGGGCGGAAATAATGGTGATTTGAATAACAGCTCAGCATATTGAAACAACATACATCACACTTGATTTGAAATGCGGGATATTAAAGAAGTTCAAAGATTCAAGTGGTGCATTCATTAAAAAAGCATCACGCTCGTCAGACCTGTTGTCTCCGATTAGAGGAATTGTCATAAGGCTGAGTGTGAGAAAAAATGTCATAAACACTGGAGCTCAAGTAATGGAACCGACCGAATAAGCCTTGATTCTGCATGATTGACCTGGGTTAGAGGAACGTGTTTGAAGTTAACGATGGGATAATGCCATGTGGAAGGAGCCACTAGAAACTAGATGTATGGCGACATAGAGTGTCAGACAGGAGTACTCTTGTCAACGATGCCCATGATGCCCGAACGGGTGCCAACCGAGTCAAGCGGCACCCCATGGCCAGGCGTCTCCTCTATGAAGAGATGTGATGAGAGGTGAGTGGCGATTGCACAGCATGGCGTAAAGGTCGCAAAGGCATCTGCGGATAATCCCTCTCCCACACTCCATCACCTTTTGCACCCCCCAGTTTCTCATCTCATTTTCTCTCCTACCTCACTATAATTCAAACCCAGAAATGTAGATCCTAACTGAGCATCTCCAGTGACAGGAGCGTGCGATGCAAGTGGTATTGTCAGGGATGCAGCATGCCTGCATCCTGTGGATCCCACCTCATAGCGGTCCATTCATTTTATTCACTGACACATTAACCTCTCAATGAGCTCTGCTCTGAGACCTTAATCTGCCTTTGACCACACAGACACTTTAATTCCCTCACATGCACTCACTCATGCACACACACACAGGACTGATGAAAGGCATCCGAGGGGGGTCAAGGAGCAGAGTTTGACCATTAGTGCTGCCGACGCTGAACTCATTTAACTTCACACGAAGTGATGTTTGCATTGCGTGTTTGTTTTTTGCCAATGTATGTGGGTCAGAAGAAAAGACCTCTGGCCTTGAACAGCCAATTGTTGCTTCGATTTCTGCCCAAAATTAATAAAAGCTATTTAGAATACAGTTTAAGATTATTTTAATTCATTGACATACGATACGTACGTTTGTTTTGAACATTCGTAGATACTGTAAATATTTACAGTATACAGACACTCCCCAGCTAACGAACGAGTTACGTTCCGAAGGATCGTTCGTTAGCTGAATTCGTTCGTAAGTTGCTTCAGTGCTATATTTTGTATGGAATGTATGTTGAAGGCTTATATAAGTATGTTTAAGGTTTATATAAGTATAATAAAATGAAGTTTAACTTACTTTTGGAAGATGTACTCGAAGGCTTAAGAAGTTGAGGGTCCAAGAGAAGAAGATGATGGTTGACGAGTATCTTCCTTGGAGGGTGTAGTCGAAACTGGCCGAAAGAAGCGATCTGACGACGATTGCACAGTTTTCTTCTTTTTCTCATCATAAATGATGTAGTAGCACTGTATAGCATCATTCATTTGATTTGCAACCTTTGTGCAACGTTCAACATTCGGGTGTTGCTGCTCGAAGAGTGCGATGGCTTTCGCTATGAGCGAAAACCCCTCGGCCAAGAGTTCCGTCTCGAACTTCTTCATGGGGACAGGCGTTTCCTCCTCCTTCTCCTCCTCTCACAGCGCCTCACGTCGGTATTAGCGGCAGAAAGAAGCACTACAGTACCTGTACTCGGAAAAAGGCGTGCATTACAAAATCTAACTTTTTTTTTTCCTTTTTCGACATACCCGAAAAAAATGTTCGTATGTACCGTTGTTTGCAACTCGGACGTTCGTAAGTTGGGGAGCGTCTGTATACACGTACCCGTTCACAGAGTGAATACTGGCCATCCTTTCATGTCAGGATGCCAGCGTGACCCTCAGTGACCTTTTGTCCCCTCTCATTGAACCCGCGCTTTAATCACGAACCTACGTTGACAATGACCGAGCATGACGAGGTGGATAACAATG
>CAAKHF010011753.1:0-20834 GCA_901007745.1 Hippocampus kuda
ATTAGAACATCCCTAAGTCTTTGAAGTCAAGATGGCGCCCGAGTAGGCAGCCGTCGGCAAGTGCTCTCATGAGCCTTGCTTTTTTTGTTGTTTTTTGGTTTGTTTTGTCACTTTGTGTTTGTTGTTACGTCGTGTGGACCTGATGTGGACTTTTTTCAGCATTTTTTGGCCATGACATTCATCAAGGAGGAAACTGTGCTTGGTGGTTGCGCCTTCTCGGCAGCATGGATATACCAGCACTGTTTTTGACTGGGAGGAATGTCGGCGCCATTTGACTGTCGTTGCTGGACAGTCCCAGGGCGCTTGTGTCTTGCGCCTGTAATGGGCAGCATTTTTCACAGCCCCGCTTTGTTCAGCGGAGAGATCGGTGCTGTTGAACGGTCTGCGGCTGGATGGATGTAAGGCTTGAGGAGCCGACGACGAGAAGAAAGGAGCGTTAGCGCGGAGCGCCGATGCGGATGTGGAACGGGGAGTCGCGGCTTGGAACTGAAGTGGATTTACATGGGACAGGAGATGTGAGCCAATCTCTTTTTCGTCAATGGACGCTACAGCTTCGTGTTTGCTTTCAAAACTTAGCTTGTAGCAGACGTGTGCACATTTTGAGCATGACGTCTCTGATCCACTGGTGAAAGGACACTTTGATCCTCTCCTCTTTCATCTATAACTGCTTCAGTCAAAGTGTATGCAGAAAAGTGGTGAAGATTGCACGACTGTCTGTGTCCTATGTGTTGTGTTGTGTTATTTTTGTTATTTTGACTTCAAAATGGCGCCGCGTGAGTGGCTGCCTTTCCAGCAGCTCCTATATTTTGTTGTTCTTCTTCTTCCTTTTATAACTTTGCTGCTGTGAATTGGGAATTTCTCCATTGCGAGACTAATAAAGGTTTTCTTATCTTATCTTATCTAGACTGAGGTGCTGCCATAGCAACAGATTATATGGCTTTTGCGCTCATTGAGAATGGATGACCGAGTTCGATAGACATTGATTTCTTCTGATATACATATGCAAAAAATGTTGGTCCTCTCACTTGGATTGATTGGTGGCCCTAACACCATGGATCCACGTGACCTACTTATCCTCTCATCACATTGATTTAATGTGATTGAGTCGGTGTGAACACCTTTCAGTGCGTCGGCCTATTTTTTTAAATTCCAGGTGATGGGAGTTCTGTAATCACCGTTGAGTTATTAGTTACAAGGTCAAGCCAGTGAACCACACTAGCTTTTAATAGTTGATAAGAATCTGGCACAGTCAATCCTATGTGTCGAAGGCACCGACTTGTTGTGCGTCAATAGTGATCTATAGCTGGCACCGGGCAGTTTTAATCAGTGTTCTCTACGTCACCTCTAATACACATCACGCCATGTGATGCCTTGGCACAGGGCTGTACCCATCTGGAAGCCTTCTCACGCCAGTACTAAACCGCACGCCATGTGAACTTTGGGTGTTTTTCTCATTTGAGGTGTTTTTCCTCATTAGAGGCTTGAGACGTTTTGAGTGGGGGCTTTTTACAACCACTGTTGTAACCAAGGAAGAAGAATTGCAGCACCAAGTTTGGATAGTCGGGGTTTCAACCAATACTACACTAGCCAGTCCATTGACCTTAACTCATTCAGTACCATTCTAAACCAAGTCTGAAAAACGTTTAAAAACGTCTTTGGGAGTGAATGAGTTAAAGGGGTCATCCGGCAGACATTGACCGGTTTTCACTCCAAAATTCTCTTCATATATATTTTTTTGGTCGGGAAATTGATAGTAGCTTGCAATTTCAATTTGATCAATTCATTGTGGAGAAAGAAATCAGGATATAACTAACTACTCTCAAAACACCCCTTTCTAGTCAGCAATATAGCTATGCCCACCCTCCTTCTTCCCACGTCATGGTGGGAGCAAGCGGAGGAACAGGACACAATTTGTCCATTAGATCTCCCATTTAACGTTGGCATTTTGTCACAGCTTTCAGACAAGACAGAGCGTGACAAAACCCATCCAGGGGGGAAAAAAAAAAAATACACTTGCTTCCTTACTTCAACGACGTCATCTGGCTAATATGTCAATCAAGTAGTCTTCTCCAAATTTTGGGGCATTTCATGTTCAGCCCAAGGACACGCAAGCAATACCACCAAGCTTCTGCACAAAACGCATACCAAAAACATCCAAACCGCGGAAATCGAGGTCCGACCCACATCGCTGTGTTTGCATTGTTGAACCGTACAGACAGCAAGACGCACTTGACCAAATCCTACACATGTAATCATCTCAAATTCGTTTTCTAGTAAGCGTGCAACAGTTTGACTTTTTCAAATTCTCTTTCAATTGACCCATGAATTCCGTTATGTTTGTTTTTCTATTACAGAAATGTCCGAACCCATTCAACAGCTTACCTCCAATAACAATGGACGCAGTAACAGAGAACACATCCCTTTTACCCTCCTGTCACGGAAAGAAAAGGTATGAATCTGATTTTGTGTTTTACCAACTTTTTTTGGAACAACAGTATTTTCAAAACATGTTTTTTCCCCCTCTTTGTTGCTACAATAATTTGGTCGAGTGCACAACTTTATCTTATTCGAAAGGGTCCTGTTCCCAGTACAGTGAGCCAGTTAACCCCCCTCAGGGGACCATATAAATAAAGTTGGCTAATTGGTTTAACGTGAGTTAATTAGTCCATTGAAACTTGACAGGAGAGTAGCATTAAAACAAAAGGACAGTAACAGGCTATCAGTCTATTTATAGGGCAGCTATCAGCACAAGATGGGGGGGATTTTTAAGCAGACACCTGTTCGCTGTTCTAGTATAATCTCATAAATAATCCACTTGTGCCGATTTTGCCCTTCTACCGAAATAAGAGTCATCGTATCGCCACAACTATCTGCAACATACCACACCTGACGTTGTCATGAAATCCCCGCTTACTCAAGAATTTGGGGGATTAAAAAAGAACATTTTACAAGATATATATATATATTTTTTTTTCAAGCGCAATTATAATGGCTGTCAATTATCCGCGGATTTTTGCTATTCCACTTGTAATAACAGCGATTTTGTTGGCGTACCTTTTGTAGTGCGGGGAGCTGCTATTCGAGAAGCGGCATTATGAAAAGGGCCACTGGGCCTGCATAACAATGAACGAGGAGACGTACGAACAGAGCATCTGCTACGGCTTCATGAGGATAATGAGATACATCTGCCAGCAGAACTCCTTGGGTGAGTTTAAACACAAGTTGACCAAAATGCTCTATATCACTCAGCGACGGGATGACATCATATATACCTACTCGTGTAGGCGACTACCTGGGCATGTCACTGCCCATTGTGACTGTGGTGCGCACGGACGGGAACCATTCGACCATCGCCCAGGAAGTCACTGTGGCGTATTACCTGCCCACCAACCACCAGGCGCAGCCCCCCCAACCTCATGACCGTGACATCATCATCGAGATCTGGCCCGCAGCTGTTGTGTACACAAGGTGAGCAAAGAAAGGACTGCGCTGGTGTCAACAGCCATTAACCAACAACAGCACTGGTTAATGGCTAAAAAAATATATTTTGCATTATTAAACAACAAAATAGCTCAGTGAGGTGCAGGTATTGTCCACTTGGAGACCCCATCCTCATGTTCTACACTGTAATATTTGTCTTGAGTGTGTATGGCTTTAAAAGGAGGAAGCTGGCCTGGTGAGCGACGTGGGTGTCGGCATATGAAAGTACAATTTGATGTTACGAGCTCAAGTTAGCGGTTGGTTGTAAACTGGCTGACCATTAGCCAGTCTGGGCGTCAGTGATGGCCACCGTGCATGAATGTTTATTACGTTTTTTATTTGTTAAACAAAATAATAAAAGTATATTACACCACAAACTAGTGATGACCGCATATGATGGCGGCATTTGCACTTGATTAGGTTTTGTGTATGGGTGCATTATTGCAACAAGTTTTTGCTAATACCCCCCCTCCTCTCACCGCAGGCCCTTCACTGGCCCCACAAACGAGTTTACTATCGTGGATCAGATCAACACCATGGCTGAGCTGCTCGAGTCCCCTGGCATGTGCGTCAATGACTCGTTCATCGTGGCCGGCTACACCAACCCGGCGCACAGCCAGCGCCAGAACGAGATCTGGTTCCTGGAGCGCCATTAATGGAGTACACCCGAATGAGGCATTTCACCGGTGAACACCCCCGGCACCCTTTGAGCCTCACAAAGACTCATCTCAATTACACCACCTCTGCCCAGTCCACAGCTCATAGATGCAACATCGTCCTTTTCCTCGTCACGGCCTCATCTTACCAGCGCACTACACATTCAAACGGCATAGTCAAACCCTTGGGAGTGCTGTAATAAAGCCGCTAAATTATCCTCAGTATCGGACGTGCCGCCTAATCATGATGCATTTTTATTGTCCATAGCGTCGCTTTCTCTGTCGCATTTGATCTTGCCGACTTGTTGATGTCAAAACTGTCAGTGTTGATGCACTTGTTTTATTGTTCAAATCTCAAGATCGCTGCAGGTTAAATGGTTTCACGAGATGATTCAATCAACAGGTTACCACACAACCAGTCACTAAACCATTTTTCTTTCTAGCTTGGACCATTCAAGTGTTAACGTGGTGAGTCGGTAGCGTGGGGAGGCGGGATGTAGTTTCTGTAGTGTGCAACACGATGGATGCCAATAACTACCTAACTGAATCGAACTTGACACAAATTGAGAAATACATCTCTGTGTGTGTGTGTGTGTGCGTGTGCGTGTGCGTGTGTGTGTGCGTGTGCGTGTGTGTGTGTGTACACAAAACCAAACTATTGCTGGATGACAATCAAAAGCACTTAAATAGATCCGTTGCAAACAAGGCAAAGCATTCCTCATGGTTCCTCCACCTGGGAATCGTCTTTTTTTTTTTCCTGCAAAACGCTGTATGTGCTACTTTGTGTTAGTGTGTACGTACTCACTACTGTATACCGCGACAACCACCACCGCTGCTGCTGCTGATGAGTAGAGACATTGCAAACAGACGCGCCACCGAGATCCGTTTCTTCGACCGAGACCACCAGGAAACCGAAATGTTACGGTTGAAACTGTTTATTTGTGATGTTCCGTCTTAACGATCAATAAATGTCCGTACCACTTGGAGACAACGGTTCTGTTGAGAAGGCTTGATACATTGGCTAATAGGGGTGTCCTTGCAAAATGTTGCTGAAATATCTGTATGGTAATGTTTATATATTCGCTATATTTTCAGTTTAACCTTACCATTCCACTAGATGTTCTGAAAGATTTTTTTGTTTAAAAGATTCAATATGATTCTATGAATGACAGGATGTTAAAGAAAGTATCATTTCCTCAAAAATGATAATAGAAAATTACATTTGGTTTGCCGAGGTGGCCATTAACACAAAAAAAAAAAAATCCAACGATGTTCTTTTTCATACATACCATGACTGTGAGCGGAGTTGTTTCAAAGCCATGATACACACAATGAGAGTGTGTCTCCCCTTTGTGAGCTTGGTTAGATGGGAACATCAACCCCTTTCCGTTTAATGTTTGCTTATTTTAGTTGAAAGGCTTAATTTGTGCTGTACTGTGAACATAAAAGTGCAACAGCAGATCACTACTGTGGTTTTAAATAAACATGAGCTTGTTCTCCTGTCTTTTAAAAATGACACAAAAAGAATGTTTTATTTACCTTTTTTTCCCATTTTATCTATTTTTTTTCTATCTACGCTACAGAGCTTACGAAGCTGAATGAGCAGAGCTTGAACTTATTTACCCTTTGCAAAGCAAGGTGTAAGAATACAAGTGTGGCATAAACCCCTGATGGTAGCTCACTGGTTGAGCAGATTGGCCGCATTGTAACTTTAGGATGTACGGCTTTTAATGTCAAAAATAAACGCACGCTAAATTTAGCGGTTGCTGTGCATTAGCACTGGACGCTGCAGTAGTCTCTACTTTGCTGCAGCGTGCCCTGTCTCCTTTCATGAATGGGTCTCTTTGCTGAGAAGTAGAATACTGGAGAGCCTCATTCTGCATTGTTTGCTCACATTTAATTTAAAAAAAAAAACATAATTTCAAACTTGTCATACAACATGACCACTATCAAATAAATACCTTACGGATCATTATTTACATACAAAATGATCTTAAGCAGTCAAATTGAATGCATTCAGAATTGTGTAAGAGTACAATTCCCAAGTGTAGTACCAAGTCCTGTTTACCCACAGTGGAATGTCCCTCAAGGCAAATCCCTCCCTTTTAATGGGATCAAATGTTTCCAACAAAAGGTGGCCCGGCCACACCCAACTCAACCGAACAGCACACAACGGCTTCTTGCAAAGGTGGACTCCAAACTGATACATAATAACCGTATGAACAGACAACTGCCGAGAGAATCAATCAGCGTGGATAATTAAGTGCAAGAATGCCACTGAACCTGCCAACGCAAAGCGGCCATACGCTACGATGACATCACGTTAAAGTTCGGTCTTTCATTCCACTACAGTACAAAATAGGTCATTTAAAAAAAAAAAAAAAAATCACGTACAAACATTGAAATTGACACAAAGAGGCGCCACCACACAAACCAATTCACTGCCCGGATAAAAGAACAGCAGTAATGCTCATTTGACACCTCGATACTGAATTGGTCAACAATTCACAAATACAATTGAGAGACTTTAAAGCGCTACTAGTCCACCATGTCGCCAGCAACAGCAAATTTTAATGTGTCTCTATAAACGTATTTTTGACACAGCTTTGTGAAATAAGCACTGGCTAACAACCGTTCAGTTGTATTGAACTACTAAGTTCAATACATTTGCATGTATTTTTTAAGAACCGTTTTTGTTTTTACATTAATTCAGGTAAAAACTTTATTCAACTTCTATGTGCAATACGTTTGAATGGAGTCATTTTTTTATTTGTCAGTCCAGTTGTTTTGTTTTTGTGTATTCAGGCGCTGTACTACTGTTCACACGTTGCATAATGTGACAGCGGCTTACAATAATAACACACGGACTGATAGTAAAAAGCTTTCAGAACCAGTGTCTGTCTGCTTGGCGAGAGTTCCTGACAGTTACCGATTTACTGACTATGCACAGTGTGACCACTAAGGGGCAGCAAAATACCAAACTTTAGGCTACACATTGAACGACACACACACTTTTGTATTGTCACTCACACACCTGCAGGTAGCGAGCCTGCTGGGCAGCCAGCGCCTCCCCCAGCGGCACCACCATCTTCTCCACGCTGCGCTGGTACGAGTGGGCCAAGATGTCCGGGCTTTCTTCTGAGCGTAGCTCAATGTGGGAGATGAGCAGATTGGAGATCACGGACTGCACCGACTGCATGGGGGTGAACACAGACGGAGTTATCATGTGTTTCGCGGTGGGCTGCAGAAAGAAAAGGATTACAGTCTCTCACCTTTGTGTCTCCCCCTGGAGTGGCGCTCAGGGCTAACACGCGGAACTGCAGAGTCTGACTGCTGAGCTGTCTGATCACCTGAACAAGAACAGGACAAATTAAAATGTTTATCGGCGACTGACACAGTCACAGTTCCGAGGTTCGGGTTTGAATTTCCACTCCTGTGTGGAATTGGCATGTTCTCCCTGTTGTTGTGTGTTTTCTCTTGTCTTCCTCCAACATTTCAAAACAAGTGCATGTTTGTTCCATTTAAGATTCTCTTACATTGTCCACAGTTGTGAATGTGAACGCTCGTTTGTGTCTATATGTGCATGGCGATGGACTGGCAACCATTTCAGAGTCTACCGCGCCTCTAGCCCAAGTCAGCTGAGCTAAGTACCAACCCGTGACCCGAAGTGGAAGTTATATAAAAAGAAGGATGTTATGAAAATTGTGTGTTAAATATTTGATAACATTTCCAGTAATCATGTGAATGACTCGCTAAGCCGAAAGTCACGTCAACAACAACCACCAAGTCTTTTTTTGAGATCAATGGACTAAGGCTTTGGCGATTTTGTGGCAACTGACCACAAGTCGGCATGAGACCTTGACTCAGTCCGGATCCAGACCACAGTCCGCCCTTTGAAGATGCAAACCCAAAGCTCTGATACTTCTTTCAAACTCCAACCCGGCTCAAAATCGAGCACATTTTGGGTGAATGGCGTGTATATTAAGTGTCATGTCCAATGCCATGCTTACCTGACAGTAGGCATGGTTTCCTAGCGCCTTGTGGGCCTCATCGATCACCACACACTTGACTTGCAGGGCTGGGCATGTGTTTCTGGACAGATCGTTCATCATCACCTGAGGTGTGAGGAAGAACAAGCGCTTGGAGCGCCACACTTCCTGCCTCCGGTGAGCAGCTGTGCTGCCTGCAGAAGCACAGACGGTGATGTTATTAAAAACGTGGATGCCTCCATTTTCTATAGTGCTTGGTCTAATTAGGGTCGCAGGTGAGCTTGGGTTATCCATGATGACTTATCGGGAGAGAAGGAATATACCCTGGACATGTCATCGGTCAATCAGAGAGCTACTATTAAAGAAAAATGCAATAAATGAGAACAAAGTCTTGCCTCAATTAGCTTAAAACCACAAGTGGAGTTGACGCCCAACAATCTTGCAACTTGATTTCTGCTTTAAATGTGTCAAGTGGTCCGAAACGCAAACTGGCTAAAAACTGATCAAATACAATATTTACTTCAAAACATGAAATAAAAATTCTTATGCTGGAATTAAATCTAGTAATTTATTTAAATTCGGATGTCGCAGGAGTTCTTGGAAAAAAAAAATCACCCCAGAGGTTTGAGAAGAAGAGTGAGACTATAGTGGGAGAGGAATACTGTACCAGTCAGCTCTGCCATGTGCCCCTGTGGGATGCCCATCACGTTGTAGCAAGCCTCAATCTGCTGCGCCACCAGTGGCTTGGTGGGCGCCATGAACACGATCTTCCCAGTTGGATACCAACGATAGAAGTTGTACATCACAACCGCGGCGATGAACGTTTTCCCCAAACCTGTGGGAAGGCACACTAGGGTGTTTTGGAACAAAGCGGCCTTCGACATGTTGAGTTGGTACTCCCTAATCGGGTAGTTCGTGGGATAAATCCACACTGTCGCGGAGGAGCTGTCAAAACCAGGGAAGTCTGGATATGTGATCTCTCCAACTGATGGAGTGGGAGACAGGGGCCTTTCCTGTTGGAGTAAGCTGCCATTATCATGTTGGAGGTTCTCCTCAGCTTCATTGACAGCGACCACCATGAGGTCGTCATCTTCATTATCATCATAAAGAGAGGGTTCGGGGGGTTCTGTTGTGGGGTGTCTCGCTTTCGTTGCGTCTGTTGGGTTTAAAGTGCCGAGCTCAGCCCATAGTGGATTTGCAGCAGGTCTTTGGACTATGCCGCTTTGACTCTCTTTGCGCAGTCCAGGGACTTTTTTTCGTTCTTTTGGAGGCCGAACAACGTTGGGTGGAGGCGCGGTCGAACCCCAAGTCTGAAATAAAGTCCTCTGGTTCGAAGAACCGCTCATTTTCTCGAGTTATGTCGTAAATAAAACTTTTTGGTGGGGTTGGACAGCGAGCGAGCCATAGCTAACCGAAGATGCAAACAATGGCTAATTTCCGGGTCACGTTTTTCAAAATATAGGCTTTCCACTGCTCGAGCAAGTCTAGTTATGTCTGTTAGACATCGTTTCATCTTATCCGGTTTATGGTTACATTTTTTTAATAATATTAAAAACAAAATTAACCCACATTTGGCGTCAGCATGAAGCTGTAATTTTAACAATCTATTTTTATTTTTCGAACTTGACACCAGAAGTAAACGCCAAGCTCCCGCCTCTCTCTGGGGAATCACGTTACCATAGTGATGCACAGTGCTGACTGGGAGAACACGCTCGTTCTTTTCCAGGTAATAACCTCGTTGTTAATTTATCTGCTTACATACTGTGAAGCGGTAAAGCTTCTTTACGATCGCGGCGATTGTAGCACTCTTTTTGGGTTAGGTTATGCAGAGTGGCTGTGGCAAACCGAGAACGATGCGAGCTGTTAGCATTAGCCTCGTGGCTGTGCTTATTAGGGTCGATTTTAATGCCTCGTATTGCTAAAACAACAAGAACTCGCCTTTAGCTTTAACTTTTTAACAGCCCTTCCCATGTTTTTAAAGTATTCATTCTATTCAGAATATAATGTTTCATCCACATTTAGAAAGATAGATGCCTGTGCATGTTCATTTTACCTCTATGAATAACCTTTGCTATGTCTAACTTTTAAAAATCAAACGTGCCCTTGAGTGCTAGTTAAATGTTTGAGTTTTAAGACATTAACTTGTTTTTAAGCCTTAAAACAAGGAACAGTGGTGCCTTGAGATGCGAGTGACCTAATTTGCGAGTTTTTCAAATAGACGCCCTCATTCGGCCGACTTAGGCAAATCGTGAACAATTCTTCATAAAAGAGGCTTCAAGCTGTTTTATGTATCTCTATCGTCAAACTAAACATACAACCTTGGAGAGTATTTAAAACAAGTACATTCCATAGCCTCTAGTTAGCCATCTTAATGCTAATGCTAACATTTAATGGGAAACGCCTGTACAACCGTTGAAGCTACTGCAATTTGAACACTGACAAGTTAGCAAGTTAACACAGTTACATAGCCCTCAGTCAAATAACTGTACTTAGTAATTCCCTTGAATTATGTTGCTAATGTATTTTTTATAAAGTGCAATATGATTGTATTTTTTATGTCATTAAAAAACTTTTTGGTGGGTGGGGGGGCTGCAACAGATAACTAGCATTTCCACTCATTTCAATGAGGAAAAATGATTTAAGACACAAGTGGATCAAATGAATGAAACTCGTATCTGAAGGTACCACTGTCTGTGTCGAAGACCCCCTAATGCATGTTATCTCTGCAGGCTCACGCACGAGGCCTTCTGGTGAGGGCGGAGTTACGTCGTGCAAGGTCGGACTTTGAGGAGGTCGTGAAAGAGATAGATGGCACTTTGGCCCACTTGGGGTGGAGGGATACCATCATTTCCATCCCCCATTTCACAGACACGGCAAGTCTCTGTACCTGTCATAAAAATTGATTTACCTTGGGGCCTTTCTCAAGCCTTTTTTTTTTTAAACCAGGATGGCCCCCTACGCAGGATAGATCCAGGATCAGAGGCCACCACCTGCTCACAGAACCCAGCAGCAGGAGATGCGGCTCCATTGTCGGAATTTAGAGGAGAAAGTCATCATCTACAGACCACAGAAGTGCAGAGAGACAGCTTGGGAATAAAACAACAAGCTAGGGGGTGTTCACAAAGCAGCCATGTTCTTGAGACAGTGCAGAACTTGAGCTCTAATGAGGTTCTGGAGAGCACATTGGACTCCACCTCAATCTGGAGTAGTATGGACAGCCTTCCTCTTCAAGGTAAATCCTTTGTCATATGCAGAAGTGGCAAAAGAACTCACACTTTGTACTTAAGTAGAAGCAATGCAAATGATAGATCGGTAGATTTTAAAATCTCTGTACATCAATGCATAAATAATGTGTCTTCTCCAGGTCGGCCGCGGTACCGCTCGGCCCAGGAGGTGCCCGCTGATCCCAAGTCCCTGCGATGCCATAGAGACGCCCTGACCATGGAGCTGCTGTGGCTGCAGCAGGCCATCGACAGCAGGAAAAAGGTGAGTCGCTGGTATAGTACAATATTTCCCTTTATTTAATCCGCACCGGCGTTCCACCACGAGGTCGACGCTCAAGATATACTACGGTGATGTTTATGGCACCTCAGTGAATCAGCCGCGTCATTTATTTAATGACCACCAGCGGCCTTTTTTTCTCCAAACGAGGGTCAGTTTGTACAGTACAATACGCACAATTCTTTGCCGGGAAGATGGTGGATTGTAGATATTTATTCATTTCAAAATGAATTTTCCACTTTTGGAAGTCATCACTGCCGGGGGCAAATTTCGATGTAAATGGTATGAAAGTCATTTTATAAACTGCAAATCATGTATCTTTGTTCATCTATACCAGCGAGGAGGACACTAATTTTGAATTGTGATCCTGTCTTTCTCTCCTCTGCAGTACTTGTCTCTGAAGGGCAAACTGAGCATGCATTGAAGTGGACCTTGCTGTGCAAATGTGTGTATCAATGCACCATCAACAAATTGCCTCCATTTTCTTAAACGAAATGGCTGAATTGTACATTTTGTATTTTATTTTTTAATGTAAAACATGAATAAACATTTTCTTACCATGGTGCTTCATTTTGTCGTATTACTGATGTTGTCACATACTCCTGTTTTATTTGAGACGATCTGAAAATGGACAAGATAGGAAGGGGACCCCACAAATGTACATTCAGACAAAGGACGGTACAAAAAATATTTCCACAAAAACAAAGGACAGACAAAGCATAAGCAGAAAGCGCTGGCAACAAAAAACCAGAAAAGCCAATATGAACAACAACAACAAAAAAAAAAACCACTGCAAACGGCAAGGAATTTTTGATCCCCAAAAATACACAACACAAAAATGACAAAAGTTCAATTACACAAAATGTAAAGAATCCACAAATAACAAGAAATCGAAAAAATACTTACGAAACAAGAAAACAATCAAAACGAGAGCAGCCATAAACATGAACGAGGCATCTCGAAATTTTCTAGTGAGCAAACGGCAAGCAAGGTCAATAATCTGACAATGACAAGGCAGCTTGGCAGTCCTTAAATATATGGCAGACCTTGATTGGTAACGAGAAACAGGTGCACCACTGAAGAGGCACGCCCTCCACTCCAGCTGGTGCCGAAAACCAAAACTGAGCAGAAAATGACAGTACCCGCTCAACGGACGCCCCCTGGTGGACTAATTAGTTTAGACGGGATTGTCTCTTCATGCACCCTGGAACCAGATAACACGAAAAGCTGTCCACTATAGTAACCGCTGTCCCTCAAAGGGTTAATGTCAGGGTCATACATTTTGATGTACAGTTATTATCAGGACATTCATAACCCATCCATTAGTGTTATGTCCAGAATTGAAGTGTTTTGGAACCACTTCAGTCACACACCTATTACAATATTGGTGCGTTTAAAAAAAATATGAGCAAATGTTATCATATGGTATCAACATCCCGCCCCCTCCCACTCTGTCCCTTTTGTTGTGGTTGCTGCCGGTGGTTTGACCCACGAAGCCATTCACTGCTGTCCGCGCTGTCATAGCAACCAGGAAATACACAAGGCTGTCGGTTCTTGTGTGTGGAGCAGAAGAACGTGGCCAATGTGCCACCACCACCACTGCCACACAGAGGGGATTCATCTCTATCTTCAGTTTGTGGTGTGTATCTGCAGAGTGTGTTCACGAATGCCTTCATTTGACTGGAGATTGCCATTTCTGTTGAAATTGTGTGTGAGTGCTGAAGAGCTGACTCTGAAACTGAACGGCTGTGGGAATATGGGGGGATGTGATGAATAGTGTGTGATAGGCCCGAATGAGCGAAACAGTTTGAAGTTGGAATGGTTGAAATGGGTCAAGAAATCTGGAAAGTTGTGGTAAATATGTAAAAATTTTGTTGCAAAAAGTGTGGACTTTGGGGAATGTTTGATTTTTTTTTTTTTTTTGCTGAATGGCTGGAATTTGGAATTGGAACAGATTGGCAATTTTTATTTTTATTTTTTGGATTGAATCTCTGATTCACTTTCAAGTTTTTTTGTGCGTGGGGGTGTGGAGAATGTGGCATCTTGGGAAGGCAATGTCAAACATGTCCAGAATGAGGTGAATATTTTGAAATTGGTATGGTTCGAATCGGTGGCGAAATGAGGAAGGAGTAGAACACATTGGCGGAATGCGTTTTGGGATGCAGGATGAGAGAGTGCCGAAAATCTGACACGCAACTGAAATGCTGCAAAAATAAAGTGGAAATGGTGAAACCATGAATGTCCGACTCGGGATGGTTTGAATCAATCGATAATCTGAAGGAGGCGGTGCATAAATGAACTCTGTTTTATTTTGGGGATTTTAGTGTGAAAAATGTGTGGTTGCCGGTGAGGGAAGGGAAACTGATTTTTGGAGTGAGAAAGATGGGGAACTTTTTTTTTTGTTGAAGGATCCCTTCACTGGACTGTTTTTTGTGCGTGTGGAAAACATGAAAATGTCACAAAGGTGGTTATTTTGGTGGAATGTGGAAAGCAATGTCCTTCATTTTGGAATTGGAGGGGTTTGATTCAGAAGGAGTAAAAGACTTAAAATTGGCGGAATAATAATACTAATCAAGTTTTTGGGTGCAGAACTACGCAATGAAAGAAGTTGGGTGGGATTGGTGAAAAACATGAACCAAAATGCTGGAGAAATAAAATTGAAATGTAGAATGTGAGACTTGGAATGGTTAGAGTTAATCTATAAATATGGAAGGAGGTGTTAAATATATCACATTTCGGAATTTTATTTTGAAATCTGGGGGATTTGGGGATTCGGGATAGTTCCCAAGATGTGCCGAATGAGTTGAATATTTTAAAGTTGAAACGGTTTTGAAATGGTCAGCAAATGTGGTGGTAAATATGTAATTTGGACATTTTACTGTGAAAAGTGTGGAATGTGGAAAATAGTACTTCCTGTTATGAAATAAGACGAACACCGAATTTTGAATGGGAAAAACAGGGTACATTTTGTTGAACATCTCATTTGCTTTTTGTGTGTGTGTGTGTGTGTGTAGTACCAGTAGCAGAGAGCGCCGAAATGGCCGCCACCACAGCGCTACCTCCAGTGAAAAGCGTGGTAGTGTACAGGAACGGAGACCCCTTCTTTAGCGGCCGCCGGTTCGTGATCAACCAACGGCAGGTGTCTACCATGGAGGCCTTCCTCAATGAGGTGACCTATAATATCGGGGCCCCGCTGGCCGTCAGGACCCTGTACACTCCCAGGCAGGGCCACAAGGTCGCCGAATTCCAGGACTTGCGGACGGGGGCCCAATATGTCGCCGCCGGTTTTGAGAAGTTCAAGAAACTGGAGTAAGCATCGGCAACCCTTTTGTATTCTGCTTAGGCGAGGCTGGAAGTAGAAATACAGTTACTGTACTTAAGTAGTTTTTTTTTTTAAACAAGTTTTCACTTTGACTCGTTACATTTGAAAAAAAAAAGATTGAAGGGGAGGTCAAGTCAAAAATGTTCTTGACAATATGTTCTATGCCCCCCACACACACACATACTAGTCGAAACACAGATGAATATTTTGGGATAACAATTAAGCAAAAGAAAAGACTCGTTTTTATCTATCTGCGGGGGGCATCCAATTTGTCCTCTACTGCCACTTGCTGTCGACGGAAAATGACATCACAGTGCCTCAGAGCTCAGATAATGACAGTTATGGCTCACCTGGTCACGTTTGGTCATGTGACATCAGTTACCTGAGCTCTTTGAGCAGAGCGGGTTTTTTTTTTTTTACCGAGTACTTTTGGGACTTGTGCTCATTTGTATGGAAGACTTTTTTTTAAATGTGTGTGCTCTCATGATGCAGCTACGTCAACACCGGTGTGAAAAAGCAGCCGGCAGCTCGTGAAGACACACAGGTAGGCCGGCTCGTCTTTCTTCTTAAACGTGTCACATTTAAGGTCTGCTGCTCAGTCTATGACTTATTTATCCAAGTCCAACCACAGGAATGCACCAGTGGACCTCCTACCAAGCCAACTGGGATATAAATAGACCAAACGTCTCATACATGTTTTGATTGTTGATGAATCCTGCGCTAAGGATAAAAAACGAATTTGTGGATTCGGGACTCAACTTGTTCGATGCCTAGCGAACAAGTGGCTTTGTTCTCACTCCAACGGCGCCATTTCTTCTTCGGACAGAATTGAAAGAGAGTAACTGTGTGTGCCTTGGACATGCGCCCCGTGTGCACCCATCATGTCGACTATGTGCATTGCGGAGCGCTCGCATGCCTGGTGTCGTGGTTGCTGTGGAGCACTGCGGCAAACGTGGCATCATGTGAAAGTTAAGCTTAACAGTATATGGACAGTGGATTAATCAGTGCATGTCCAGGCTAGTCCAAACGGCCGCTTTGTTTTCCCTCAAGAGCATAGTAAATGTCACATAGATCCTTGGGCTCAATTGCACCCCAATGACTTCATTTAATGAATGCTTAACATGCCTTTATCTGTCCGCTTTCTAGTTAATCACTTGTTCTTATGTAATATAGATGGGCAAAGATAAAACTGGCAAAAAAAAACCCCCAAAAAAACGACAGTTTGGTTTGCAGTCTGGTTTGGTCACCGGGGAGCAGTGTCATGAAGTAATACATGCAAACGAAATACACGGTCACCAATACACTTGGGCTACGTTCACACTGCAGAGCGTGATGCCCAATTTATTTATTTATTTTTGGTTAAATTTTATGTACTCGTTCATATTATAAAATGAAATGCAACTTCTTATGTGAACAAAACGCGTCCATGATGCAACACGCATGCGCGACGGTGAGCGACACGCACAAGGCCACGTCACGAGCTAGCGTTTACGGAAGGAAATACGGTCACATTTAACATGGATGAGACGTTAGGTCTATTTTAACTTTAATAAACTACATTTACTCTTTTTGCTTTGCAAATGTTTTCTACGGCTCTATTTGTCATTTGTTTTCGGTGTTTTGTTGCCCTGTGTATGAAATGCGCTATAATGCATCATAAAGTTGCCTTGCTTCTGACATTGTGGGCAATTATATGCAGCACAATGAGCCGGCATCCCTTTTTTCAGTTTTCCCGCCGTCCACACACGGAACGCGCCGACTCCTTTGCTCCACCTATCTTAGCGCAGCTCAAAAGGGGTGTGTCATAGCTATCTATGACCATAACTATCACTGCTAATTGTTAGCATGCCGATGGTATTTTTCCATCATGTGCATTGAGTCAGCAGGCGCATTTCTAAGGCACATTTGTTTAGTTATTTGAAACGCACAAACATGTGTTTCGTTAGACAGTAAACTTGAACCGAGCGGGACAATAAACAACTTGAAGCCTCTTTTCTGACTAACTGTCTACTATCTACTAAACTTCTGCTCATTACGATGTGAGTTCAATTTCTTGCCACCATACAGAACCCGCAAATTCGCACTCACATCGAAGTAAAAAAATTGGTTGGATGACGGCTTGTATCTAGAAAAGTGTTTTTTTTCATGTGGAAAATTGATTAAAATATTAAAATGCTTGCGAAACACTGCACTAGACTACCATGCTGCCTTTTGACAACAGATTCACATAAAATTATGTCAGAGATTCACATAGAATTATGTATCAAACTTGTGCTCGATGGAAACACGGCTCATTTATCGGCATGTCTCCTGCAGGCAAAAATAATCCCGAGGCCTAATGTGTCAGCCAAATGGAAGAAGTTTGTTCCAGTGCCCTGTATTATACAGTAAGACAAAACTCGTCCGATCACACACGTTTACTCGACGCATTTGCGTGACGAATTTACGTCATATTTCAGCGTTTTCCGCAATGGGGACATCTTGTGTCCACCCTTCCGATTCATCATTCCTCGCAGCATGCAGCGGGACCTGGAGCAGATCCTCAGCCTGGTCACCGACAAGGTCAGCTTACGGACTGGCGCCGTGCGGAGGTCAGTTAAAAATTAAAAATAAAAAAACACGCAGGCAAAAATAGTATTGACTGGACCGGTTGTGACTGTCAGGTTGTGTTCTGTGGAGGGGGCCACAGTGACCTCGGCAGGGGAGCTCGAGACCGGATGCTGCTACGTTGCCGTGGGAACTGAGAAGTTCAAGAAGCTTCCGTACGTGGAGCTGCTAGTCTCTAAAGCCACAGAGAGGTATATCAATCAAGGCTTTAGAATTGTGAAAAATCAAGCCCTGGTCTCTGCTGTCAAATGTTGTCAGCGTGGAAGCAAGCTTGCAAGGCTTGGGCCAAGTAACTCCTGAGAATATTTATGGCTGAGAGGCAGAAATTCCGTGGATTTGGACAATTTTAAATGAAACAAGGTTGAATGTCTTGATTCATTTGATAATCGATTCGTTGTCGATGAATCATTTTCACCTCTAGTATTATACTTAGACATACAGTATCGTCTCAACTATATCAAATGTCCTATTAAAAAGCCAAACTCAAAACCCCCCTGTTGTTTCCCTGGTCATTTCCATAAACGTTTGTGACTCAAAAAATCCGCTGAATTTTGCAAGCCAAATGCCTTGAATGAAATATTTGGGTCTTTTACTACATATTGATTCCTTCACTTAACATTGACTTTTCCTATTTATAGGTATTACCCAGGAAGAAGACGGGCGTTGAGGAGAAACGTGGTAAATATCAATTTGATGCGCTGACAACGCAAGCAGCAGACAACTCTTGTTTTCGTCAAAACATAGAAACAAAAGCGGGACTTCATTGTGGAGGGCAAGCAGTATATCATGCACACCACTGACTAGTTTGTCATCAAAGAATGAAAATGTTAGGACACTTACAAGAAGGATTTCATACGCCATAAAGTACAGTGGCTCACAAAAGTCAGAACACACTTCACATTTTTGCTAATTTCTTTTTACAGGACGATACTGAGAAAAAAAAAAATCACACTTTGGTACACTATAATTTAGTCAGCAAGGGCGGACTGGGGAGAAAATGTAGCCCAGCAGTGATTGACAGACTGGCCCACTTCGTGCAATGTGGATGGAAGTCGCTGCCAATCCTTCCGTATTTTTTAAAAATATTTTTGTTGTAGAACAGGAAGGAAGGAAGCGGTCCAGAAGACCAATGTAGTGACTCTGCTCTGCTCAACTCTCCAGAGGTAAAACCATATACACCGTATATGAATATCATTGGGATGCAAGATTTTCTGAATCAATAGTTGCAAGTCGTCCAGGTCCTGAATGAGCATTCAGCCCCAAATTATGCTACCACTGTTTTGACTGTGGACATTTAGTGTATTTTTTTTCCTTTTTTTTTTAATCAAATGCTGTCCTATTTTTACGCCCAGTATAATGAGACACGCATCTTGCAAAATTATTAACTTTTGTCTCATCAGTCCACAGAATATTTCTCCCCAAATCTCGAAGGGAATCATTAAGATCCTTTAGTGAAATGTAAGACGAGACATTTTTGTCAAAGCCCAACCACTGTTTTTATCAGTCAGACGAGCGGAGGGTGAAATCGACGGGTTACGAAGCTGCTCCCTCGCAGCAGGAACGGCACCTGACAGACCCAACAACTGACCCCAGAGCGAACGACACCTCTGGACTCTTCGCCAAGCCCGTCAGGGTTCATAAAGCCATACGAATGCCGAGACCGCCCCACAGCAACGGACCCGGTCAGGAACCACCCTCACACATATTCACTGTCTTTTCTCAGATGAATCGAATGTATCGTCCGTGTTTTGCTTAAGTCTATCGCGGCGTCTTCAAGCCGGGAGCGCGCAGGAGGAGGAGGGAGGAGGTCAGAGGAGCCAAGGAGGTGCAAGAGGACGAGAATACAGCGATAGAACTTCCCGTTGATCAGGTTTCCTACATATAAGTCACTTAATTTGGTCGCAATATTGGGTACACCGTGACAATCCCATCGGAGCTTTAGGCCAAAATTTGACCGTGAAATAACGTCAGAAGTCTTAAGAAAACATTTACTCCTGTTTTTTTGGGGGGTGCAATTGTCATTTTTCTTCCATTTATGTAGCAAATGCCCCATTGTCAAAAATTTCTATCGCTCGTTTGTCCTCATCTGTTTGAAAAATGTTAAAGCTTCACATTCACGATGGCAAATCCATGTGTGTGGTCCAGCCATGGGTTTTGTGACTATCTCTCTGACAGTGTCAAAAACTGATGCTTGTCTTTGTCGTGGCAGAATTTCTGACACAGCTCATTTATTGGTACTTATCAGATAAAGTGAATTGTACAGTATTTTTTTTTTTGAAACCGTAAATGTGTCTTTTATCCTAAGAGAGTGGCAGAAATAGTGGAGGATGAGGAGCTGAACATCACATATGACGCTCTGAATGGCACGCTGAAGGTTTACATGATTATAAACGCAAGCATTCTATGAAAAAGTTCTGCTTTTGCATTGAAAGGACTCCTAAAAATGTTACATTTATAGTTGCCGCCATCTGAGCAAGATGAGGCGGAAAAGACGGCGGCAATACAAAGCACAAAAGAGGAGTTGAGCAGTGAAAACCTGGTACACAAACATCGCACGCTTTTTTGGGGGGCTAACTTCTTGTGTTGCGGGTCTTCTAACCTGAGTGTCTTGATTTAAAGGAGCCTGAGCTCAACAGAATGACTCTGAACACCCCCAACTGTCACGGAGAAATTCAGGGATATACTTTGGAGCATCAAGGGGAACAGGCAAGTTGAACCGCATAAAGCTACGTGCGCCACTAAGCACCCTCTAGTGGTACGTCAAGGAATCACTGCTTGAGTGCAGTTGAGCATATTGATACGATGATTTGGGAGTATTATATTTATATTTTATCATTTCTACTCTTTGGTGGTACTTGGTGTAAAAGGTTTGATATGCACTGCTATGTATGATATCAGGGTTCAATATCACATCTATTTTTTTGTGTGTGTGTGTGTGTGTGTGTGTGTGTGTGTGTGTGTGTGTGTGTGTGTGTGTGTGTGTTTTAGTGTGTGTGTGTGTGTGTGTGTGTGTGTGTGTGTGTGTGTCACATTGCAGCTGTTACCTGCGGGCTCTGCTGTGCATGTCAGCAGGCCGTCGCGGCGCAAGCTCATCCACATTGCTGCCTATTGTTGTCACGGCTATGTATAACGCAGCAGGCTTTCATCGGATATTAGGATGTGTGTAAGCACATGGCCTCCCACTGATTTATCAGCAATAATTTGTAGAATTTCAAAAGCCATGTGGAACTTTCTTGCGAAATTTATTCTGATCAAGCAAGAATGTTTTATGTGCCGATG
>CAAKHF010011753.1:24477-34477 GCA_901007745.1 Hippocampus kuda
AAAATGGGGGGGGGGGGGGGGGGGGGGGGGGGGGGGGCTAAAAATAAAGTATAAATCTGAGCTATAAAACGTGTCATACTGGCAACCAGTAATGATTAATCATTTTTTATTTCATAGTGGTTGAGTGTCTTCTAAATGTGATACTCAGCTGTACTGAATAAATGTATATAATTAAGACCAACCAAGGACTGGTAGTGCAAACACTGACTATTGATACAAAAAGCAGCCTCACTTCACATCCTTCCTGAAGCCCTTTTGTGGTGTCTTTTTGTTCACATTTAATCTCAGATTAACCATAACAATAAAGTCATGTTTCCACAGGATTCAGTCTCTAAAGACAGGCGCGTCAGTCAATCTTTTGAGGGGATGCTACGTGTTTCCTGACGTGTCATGGATGGTAACCTCCGTGGATCCACTGGCCGTGCTGAACTCTTCTATGCGATGCACGGAGTTGGGTTCTGCTCTCGGCGACGGCGATGAGCCGAGGTTCGACGAGCTGACTCCGATGGTGGCCATGGGCATGATTGGAACCGCAGACTGGGACGTCTTCTTATGAGGTTTGGAGGCCCCGCTGGACCCCAGAAGTCGGGATGCGTGGGTTCGCCTGATCTCAGAGAAAACGGAAATTAAGGGCAAAATTTCCACATGAAGGCAAAACATACATTATTTACCAACAGTGGTACAACAAGTTACGAGTGCTGAGCAAACTAACGAAATTATGAAAACAAAAATTGAAAATACATTTTCACTCGCAAAATAAAATATAAATAAAAATGCTTTCGAAAAAAAACAGAACTAACTGAAATCACATCTTACATTTATGAAACTAACAGTAATTAAAGCGGAAATGTCCTTTATTTTCGTCTTTGTCAATGATCATACAAGAGCTTTCGGGGTTAACTTTTCTGTATGTCCGTAGAGTGATCTTTTTTAAACTTACATTCCACAAATACGGAAAGAAAAGTCAAACTAATACTAAAGCTAATAAAAACTAAACGAAAACAATGCGTTTGCGGAAAAAATAAAAACAAAAAAAAAAAAATTTTCAAAAGTCCAAACTAAATTAAAATCATACGATGAAAAATACAAACCTATTACAACGCTGGTGTTGACTGACCCAATTTTCAAAATTTTAGCCATATGAGCTGTTGTTCAAATGATTTTTTTTTTCTCTTGAGGTAGGACCAAAAATTACAGGCCAAGCACTTGCTTCAATGGGTTTATTACCACTCCCAGTTGAATTTTACTTCAAAGTAAAAATTTTAAAAAAAGAGAGAATGACACCTTTTGTACTTATTGGATTGGATTGGATAAACCTTATTGTCCAATCCAAATCCAATCCAATCCAATAAATTCACACCACATTAACTTTGTTGTACGAAAAAGTGCTAGCTTGATGCTAACACACAACGCAAACAACGTGACAGGGGACATGCTGACCTGGTTGCATATACAGTATTTGCGTACAACACAGCCGGGACCTCATAGGAAGTCAAAAGTGATAACAAAGTGTGTGTGTGTTTATTCCCTATAGTTGCTATGCGACATTGAAAAGGAATGTGGCCTTACTTGTTGTATGTCTTTAGGATGAAGAGAAGAATAGTGAGGATGATAATAATACCGATGACGATGACAGCGATCATAGCACCAGAACCTTGGAGGAAAAACAACCAATTGTGATTTGAGTGACATGATGTGGATATACTGAAATGCATCATCGGAAGGCTCTCACTCTGGATGAGGATTTGTTCTTTGGATTTGGTGATGCTGGAAGGTGATGATGTGTTGCTTTCGGGTGAGGCGGTTGAAGTTTGCATCTTCAGCGTGAACCTGCACAAGCAAGAAGAAAAAAAAACGCTTTGAAACATATTTAACCCTTTTGGAGACAGCGGTTACTACAGTGGACAGCTTATCATGTGATCAGGTTACAGAGTGCATGAAAGGGGTAACAAACAGTTAGAGTGCATGTCATCAGAATCAGAATAAGAATCATCTTTATTGGCCAAGTATGTAGAACACACAAGGAATTTGTCTCCGGTATAACACGCTGCATTAGTATCATCATAAACAAGGACATGACAAATAGGTATAGAAGGACATTTCGTCAGTGACTGTTTAGGAAGTTAATGGCTGGAGGGAAGAAGCTTTTTAAGTGTCTGCTGGATTTGGTGCACATGGATCTGTAGCGCCTGCCTGAGGGGAGTAGCTGGAAAAGGTGGTGGGTAGGGTGCGGGGGATCCAGGAGGATGTCATATAAATAAGAATTATATTATTCAGGATGGGCGGCCCAGTGGTTCAGTGGTTAGCGCGTCGACCTCACAGTGCAGAAGTACAGGTTTGTGTGGAGTTTGCATGTTTTCCCCGGGCCTGCGTGGGTTTTCTGCAGGTACTCCGGTTTCGTCCCACATTCCACTCCCAGTCCACATTTACTGTCAAACTAAACATAAAACAAAGTGAATAATATATTGTATATTTAATACAACCACACTACGCTGCCTTAAGTCTCTGCGTTCCCTCTGCATAACTTTGCGCTGATGGCATTTTATTTTATTTTTTTTGCAATATCACTGCGGTTCCATCATATTAACATGATCATGATCAGTCAAACATTGCATGGCAGTCACTGGCAGTGTTGACCTATGATCAGCCATGCCCATTAGCGCCAACAAATATTATGTGGACTGTTTGCAAAGGTGACAGCTTGTGATAAGTGGCCGCTTGATGGTCGGACATCCTGTCGTGATACTCTGAGCTAATATCGCTCAGATTCAAATGCTTTGGTGCAGGCTGGTTTTCAAGCTTCATGTTAAAAACAAAAATATGTCATACATCAGACTTATACTGCACATGCAAAGTCGTGACTGCATTGGGGGCGGGGCGGCTGTGATTTTACCTGTTCTATTAGTTTTGTGTTTTTTTTTTAAGTCCAGAGGACCTTTAAATATAAAAATACACCAAATATAGTTTGGTCCGCTCTCTCATTTTCCGGGTACTGTACTTGGCATACTTCCTCAGCATGTCAAGCTGAGTAATGACCTCAGTTTCCTTGAGCATGCAACTTTCTGTGTGCATTCAAAATATGTCGGTCTGGCCCCATTATCAACAAAACCAAAACATTCTCTCTGCTGTTTTTCTTCAAATTGGCTGTTCCCCTCAGCACACTTTCTCTTCATAGGTGCAGGTTTTGAAAGACATACAGGTAACTGGGACCGGGGGGTAGGATAGTGTTTCCTTCCACTTTGCATCACTTTATAATTACATTTTGATGCAATCCGTCGTAAGCCTGAGCTACAAGTGATTAAAAAAAATAAAAATTAAACGCCAAAGGCACCAACACGGCAAAAAATGTGGAGGCCACATTAAAATTTATCTTTGGTGTAGTAGTATACATCCATCCATACATCCATTTTCCACCGCTTATCCGGTGTAGTGTAGTAGTAGCAGGCCGCAAAATATCATCCCTGCAAATGCCCTACACCAAACTGTGTTAACATTACAGCAATATTTATTGACGTATAATTACAATATAATGTTCGTAAGAATACGTCAGTGAACGTGATATGCCGGTAGCAGGATGATGTATTTGCATACATTGCGGCAAAGAGGAACGTTAGCACGTCGAGCCACCGGTTGGCGCTTCCTGTTCAGTGACAATCTCTATATTGTTCCACAAATCATCATGTGATACCCTTTCACCTTCATCAAACAACAGCTTTAATGGTCTGTAAACCAAGCAGAACGGGAACTAAATTGACCCGTACATTTAAAGACCACAGCGGCACGATGAATCACGTGAAAGTGATTCGAAAAGAACATTCAGGTGCAATGCAAGGGCAAATTTGACATTCTTCTCGGGTAGTTTATGAAACATATTGTGGTTAAGCAACCAATTGAATGTGTGAGTTTTGTTTGAGACCTCCGCCGTAAGTCAAGTGACTTGAGACAACTTTGGTTGTGACCAGGCTTGTAACTCAAAACACTTTAAATCTCAAATCATCTTTCCCCGTTGAAATGAACGGAACTAATTCCAGCCCCTACTCCACCCCCCAAAAAACACCTTTCAGATGTGTTTGGGTTTGTTTTGTTTTGTTTTTTTTAATAGGGAAAACTGCACTTGATAATATTGCATTTTAGATAAACATTCACTAATGACACAATTAAATAAAGTGAAAAAGAAGAAAATGTTTTTTATTGCACTTTGCATCAATCAAATGATAATTGTGTTGCTGTTCACCTCGGCCATCTGGGGGCAGCATAAGACAAAGAGTACACGGATGTGGGTACAGTATTGATGTCTCAGCTCCTCGCAGTGGATAAAGAATATATAAGTGAATACCATTACAATCAATGTCTAAAACTATTGTGTGTTTACCATTACATGTTAGCACAGCATTAAGTTAACAGCTGAACCGCTACATGCTTGTTTTAAATACACAATGTCTAATTCTCCTATCTTAACATTCAGTTTGGCAGTAAACTTAAACTGGAAGTGACATTCCACAGCTTCAAGCTTTTTTTTAAAGAATAGTTCGTTTGAGTTTACCGCCACCCTACAGCGCTCATATCTCAAGTTTGTACTCACAAGTCAAAGCAAAAAAAAACAAAACTGACTGGCTGGCTCCTATTTCCAAAAACTCATGAATTCAGTCCCTCGTATCTCAAGGCACCACTGCCTTGGCCCACTAAAAACCTTTTACTGTAGTTTGAGAAGAATATGAGCTGTTTCCTTATCCCAAGCATCGGCTGCCGTCCACCGCGTTGTCCCCGTCTCCTCCCCCCTACCACAGAAGCCGCAAAAATCAGCAAAGTGTATGGAACTTACCACCGACGCTCCACTGTGTGATCAGCTCGAGCTTTCTCCAGGTGGAAGGATGAGGAGCGCATGCCTCTGCACTTTACCAAACCCCCCCTCTCTCCCTCACTGAAAGGAGGGGGGCATAGTCCACTAGACAGGAGTGAAATCCAATCCAACGTCGGAGACTCCCCCCACTGTGTCTTGGTGGACGGGAGGCAACGGCGGGACAGAAAGAATTTAAAAACAAGTGGGAAGTCTCTCTCTCTCTCTCTCTCTTTCTCTCTCTCTCTCTCTCTCTCTCTCTCTGTCTGTCTCTCTCTCTCTCAGGTGGGTAAAGCGTGTAAAAGGTGTAGGGGAGGTTTCTGATTTGGCGTGCTAGAACTGAGTCATCATCTGAGGCGGCTGGTTTTTCAGGTCCTCCCACTCGGGCATCGAGGGAAGCCTGGCGTGGCGCCTGATTAAAAAAATCATTGGCGGCCACACTTGCGGTGAAATCAGCGGGAAATCTCACGCCAAGGTGTACCTGGTTGAAACATTAAAATCCATTACTTCATGGATTCCCATACATAATACTTAAACTAGGGATGCATAACAGACGAAGTTGAAGTACTTACATTTGAGTAATCGCCATTACTGAGTACTAATACTTGATCATGCCACGATGTCTTGCAATTTTCATGACAAAGCGTTGTATTTTAATTTTTTTTCCAGACCAATGTCGATTTGTTAGAATAAAATGTCGATAACCGATAAAGATATCCTACGAGTAAAATAACTAATATTTTTTTGTTCTTTAACACTAACAACAATAGCGATAGTGTGTGTGTGGGGGGGGGGGGCAGTGTGTTGCATACATGGAAATGATTCTTATAGATTTGATGAAAAGGCACAAAGAAGAATGCAGTATATAATATAACTCGTTTTTCGTTTTAAAAATTCGTTTAAAATGCAATATTGTTTTTCGTAAAAAGAAAACATTTTTAAAAATTCTAATACTGTACTGTATTTGTCTTTCCCGCGACATCTATGCTTTTTATTAGCGCGTTTACAGCATTATGCATTGTGTTAGCATTAGCATTGAGCTAAAGGACTTTTGCGATACAAATGATTGTGTTTGCTTGAATAAACATTCAATTCTTTTTGTTTTGTGTTCATTTGACAATAGACTTCAATTGGGATTGTCGAACGAAACAGCTTGAAGCAAACACATGTTGACTTTTTTGAGGAGACAGTGTTTGTTGACATGCAGTATTGATGCATCTCCAATCTCAACAGACAAGTGCATCACAATAGCTTGGAATAACACGGAAAACTGATACGACGATTGTCTGAACCTTGAAGGAGGTCTGCGCCACACAGTGCTATTCAGGTGGACCTCACTTAAGCGTTATCACAAATCCAGTTGTCCCTACATGAGTGCACAAGTGGTTGAAAATTAACTACATTAGTTGGCTCAAGGGTATCAGGTAAAGGGTGTGTAGCAAATTTGGTCACATTTCTGTGGAAGTCAATGTGTGCGATATCTCAGTCTCATTATTTTATCTCCAGTAACACAACCTCACTTGTAGTCCCCCCTACCCCCTTCCCCTTCAACAGTGCCAACAAATCACTGGGCTCTCCAGTTACAATCTGGAGGCTCTTAAGGCAGATACTGTAGCTTTTTTGTGAGCAAGTTTGAAGTGAACACATTGTTCATTCCCAGGTGTTCCCATGTCACTGCAGCAGCCTTATATAAGAAGAGCAGAGATTAAAAACCCTGCATAGAGGACAGCTTTCACTCAGCATAAAAAAAAGTGGATGTAGTCGTCCCACGGCTGAAAAGTGAAGCAAATGCACATTCTGGCAAAAGGCAAAAGTTTACTTAACTGAGATGTTGTTGTTTTTTTTTTTGTTTTTTTAAATGAAAATGGACAGCAACGACAGGTGTTGCACCACAGTGTAAATGTAGCACAACTTCCCAAAAGTGATGTCGCACTAGTTGAGAGTGAACAGACATACAGTGGTGCCTTGATATACGATTCTCTTTTGATTTGTCATATTTTTTAAATGTTTTCAGCCATAATAGCGTCTCTCAAACCAACACAACCTATAAAAAGACACATTAATATCAAAGTTTGCATGTTTTATGATACAGACTATGAAGTCAAAAGTTTTGACAAGTTATGTGGCCAAGATAAGGTCTGTAAAAGTTTGATCTTGCAGCAAGTGTTGTCTTTATAAAGATGTGTATTTTTACTTTTTACTAAAAGTTTTGACCTTCGAAGGAATTCATTCATGTCATGTTTTCCATGGGGGAAAACTGTTGGTGTGCTCGCATTCTGAGGTGTAAACTAAATGACACAAAGACAATCACATGATGTGGATAGTTCTTTAAAAAGAATACGGTAGTCAACCTTTACACCTTCATAAAACATTCATCTGTTAATAAGACATTGGTAGGTCGATTTCGAGCCATAAAGCAGGTTAAACATACATTGCCTTATTATAAAAGACACCAAACGTGGCTTTTAAGAAGCAGTTTTTATGTATGTTCTTTATGTGAAACAATACTACACAAATAGAAGCAGATACTGTCAAGAGAGAAAGAACATGAAAACACACATACCTGTACCGGTATTATCACAACTGTAAATTATTGCTCGTTTTGCTACTTTGTTTTCTGGATTTTCCTACCGAACAAGACATATTAGTCACGCGTCAACCAAAATATTTGACAACAAAATAAAATAACAAAGAAAACAATACAATAGTGACAAACATCATTGAGCTTTTTTCCTCTGAAATGATCAGTGCGCTTCTTCATCATCAACATCATCCATGAGAAGCCGTGACAAAGCGCGCGTGTACGCGAAACACACGGCTGGGACAGCGCTTCAGCAACATAAAAAAATTGGCATATGTACAAGAATATACACGTACACACACATCTGTGAGCACAGAGAGTACAAAAAAAGTCATGTCGCTGGCCCTTTAAGTCGGGTCCCACCAAGCTTGCTTCCGTATCTACGTCACATATCGACATCTTGATGAAAAACGTTAAGGGGATGCTTTTGTTTTGAGGGCCAACAAAAAAAGCGACAGCTGTGATGTTGTGACACAGGAAAAAAAAACAAAAAAAAAAACGAGTGCCACATGCTCGTGAAGGCCAGTTAAGGTGTGGGACGAACACAAACCAAAAGAAATTAATGTGCTTCCTAACTGGTGCAAAGGAGGCAATCACAAAAACAGAGTTAAAGTGCTGACATGCATCTTTTAGCATACTATAAATTGCAATCTTACCATCTGAAATGTGATAATGAACCAGGTTTATGCAATGGTGGGCAACGTGTGGCCTGTGGGCCATAAACAGCCCAAGGAGCCCACATACCAAAAAAAAAAAAAAAAATGCCCTTTCCAGGTAAACACAATTTTAAAGTTTTTTTTAAACGAGGAAACATAGTATTGTAATGATTGATAATTGTACTTTATAAAACCATACATGTTAAACTAAATAAAGAATGAAACAGTTTGTGCAATATTATTTCATGCTATCATCAATTCATTGTGCTGCCCCTTCTGGTGTACCCACCTTGGCCACCGGGAGGCAGTATGATACTCTACAGAAGGTGTCACCAAACTACTCATTGGCTACTGATGAGTGTGAAAGGCGACCAAATGATGCACACTTCTGAAAGAACACATTTGCCCAAATGACGTTCATTATTATTTATATTATTATTATTATAATTATGAGGGGTGGGCAGGAGAAATCAGGTGGCGGAGCCATTACGCCCGGAATCAATGGAATAATCCAAAGAATAATCTTTGGGCTACTCATGTGGTCCTTGGGGGCTAACTGGTACCCGTGGGGACCACATTGGTGACCCCTGCTGTACAGACAAGCAGAAAAAAAAACAAAAAACAGAATCGACTTCTTTCCTACTATTGTTGTGTGACTCAGTAAGATGCTGGAATAGTCGTTATTTCCATTAAGTATCATTTGCTACTAAAACCAAGTAACAATGCTAACCATTAGCATGTCAATGGCATTTGTTAGCATTAAATTAAGCAAACTTTTTAATCAGGAGAAGCTATGTAGTTTTAAATAACACAAACTTCAGTGTTATGGTAAACTTCAATTGGGCGTGGCGTTAAACATATTCAAGCCTCTTTTTTTAATGTTTGCCAAACTGCTGCTTAAAGTAGAAGAGTCACAGAGATGCATAACAGTGGATGTAACTGGAAATGTATTGCTCAACTCATGTATTGTGAATTGTACGTGTTCAGCTGTTGTAAAAGAACAGCAAATTGTGCAAATCGGTGCGATAGTGCCTTTTCCGAAATTCCACCCGAACCATACCATACCAATATCTCTAACTTTTTGGGTGTAGTCTATCTTGTATGGTTCTTGTTACCCTATGCTAATGTACGTAATAAGGCGTGAACAAATGAATGAAGAAATGTAAAGTTGGATTAATAATCCATCCATCCATTTTCTATACTTTCTGTGTGAGCTGGGGTTTATCCCGTCCTCGACCGGCCGCAGGTCACTCACAGGGCAAACGGCCATCTCCACTCACATTCACACCTATGGACAATTTTGATTTGTGTCCTGGAGCAACTGAGTGTATGGACCAAAAAGCTTCTTCATTGTTAGCCGTTAGCCTGGTTAGCATATTGTACACTCACGCAGCTGCTGCTAACATCTGAATCAAGATACAACACATACTGTACAGATTTTTTTTTTTAAGTGAGAAAACATTTCCATGCGTGTGCTTGTCGCTCTCTCAATGCGTGGTGTGATCGATATGATCGCCACGTATTGATGACTCCACTCACAATCATGAGCCACGCACTTCTTTAGCCCCAGTTCAGTTGCTAACCAACTGCCTGATAAGCTGTACGTGTGTACCTCCTTAAGCCTCCCAGCCAGTGTACTTTCCTCGGTCTGTCTACAACTCCAAATAGATACAGTGAACCCTTAATTATTAAGTTCACCGATTGTTCATTTCTTTACGTCTTATTAGCATTAGCGAACACACAAAGCGGACATGAAACAAACAAACAAAAAAAAAGACGGATGCTTAAGATCATCCTAAAGTCGCGTGGGTGAAAACGCATTCAATAACATCACATATTTACTGTCATTCCCTCTCACTGAAGGAAATACGTGAGAATGCTTTGGTTGACATCTCATCAGGCAGCTTTCCCTCTTTGACTAGAAAA
>CAAKHF010011754.1:0-23430 GCA_901007745.1 Hippocampus kuda
TTGTATTAATCCGCCACATCGTCAATGCCGGTCCCTGAAAATATTGTCCGACATAAACCGGTCCGTGGGGCAAAAAAGGTTGGGGACCCCTGCTGTAGAGGACCGGAGATGGGAGCGTTTTAAGATGGTAATGTTGGAAAGTAAATACTTGTTTTGAAAAATACTTCCTGCCATCTAGGGAAGCCAAAGTTGAGACAGAACAAACACAAAAAAAAAAAACACCAAAAAAAGAAAAAAAAAGGGGGAGGCTTGCCAACCTCTGGACCACCTCAGGTGTGACATTGACAAAAAAAAAAGACAGTTTGGCTACTATATCAACAGGTAGGTGGTTTTTTGAGAAATGGCAGTTTGTCATAGACCGAATGTGTCATGGAGGAAAACTTTGAATGGTTATTGAAGTCAAATATGTCCCTCACGTGGTCATTGTGCGTATGAAGAGAACACTCAATTTTTACTGCTTTTGTTTACCTGGAAGATGACCCGCAAGTACATAGATGCGCGTGCACTATTACATCCCAAAATAGGTCTATTGACGAACAAACAAAAATGATGTCATAATTTATTAACATGTTGAAGGCGCTAACTTGTCCATATCGAATATTCCTAATTCAATGTTTTTGTTTTTGCTTATATGCAGATGATAGTTACTTATACCCATAGCACAATACTGCTTTTTATTGCTTTGATGTCCATAGAGGGCACCAACCTAAATAAGTAAATAGAAACTATATATGTATGGATAGGTCTGACGCCACTGAACATTTTGAGTGGTCGCAAGACAAAAAAGGATTCAGAAATGAAATTGATACTACACTTTAAAGCCACCATTCCATTATGATGCCGTTCTTCCGATGTGTCGTTACAAAAAGTCAACGCACAAGGGTTACAAAAAAAAAAAGCATTATATCGCAATCATTGTGATGGAATGCAAAGTTTGTTTGGTTTTTTTATTTTCTTCCATGTTATCTTGGGGGCTCCAAACCAGAGCACTCCTGTGACCAGAATGAGGGTGGACAACCGGTTTGAGAAAATGAATCAATGAAAATCGGGTAAGATATGACTTTGCCACACGGACTTCCTGTGTGGAGTTTGCATGTTCTCCCTGTGCTTGCGTGGCTTTTCTCCGGGTCCTCTGGTTCCCTCCCACATTTCAAAAATGTGCATGGTAGGCTGAGTGAACACTCCAAATTGTCCCTCGGTGTGAGTGTGAGCGCGAATGGTTGTTCGTTTCTGTGTGCCCTATGATTGGCTGGCAACCGGTTCAGGGTGTCCCCCGCCTGCTGCCTGAAGACAGCTGGGATCGGCTCCAGCACCCCCCGCGACCCTAATGAGGATGAAGCGGTTCGGAAAATGAATGAATAGTTTGTTGGGAGGGGCAAAATCAGGACAAAAAAAACATTCTCATTGTCCTTATGTGTGCCCGGCGGGCCTAAGTAATGTGCAAAGCAATTTTATCAAAAATATGTGAAAATAGCATCATCAAGTAGAATCTTTATTTATTCCGGCTGTGCTACAGAACTTCAAACTGAAATGCAGTGTGAAGACTATTTTGCTTATGACTAAATCCTGTTTTATATTCCTCCAAACATACATATAAGTGCATGCATAGTGAAGCTGGCCGTTTATTGAGGAGATAGATCATCCTCGGGGCGAGACTGTGGTTATTCCCTACTTATCCACAAAGAAAAAAAGAAAAGGCAATCTTACCCTGGGGTGAAGCATTTTGAAATGTTCACAACAGAAGACCTCATGAAACAGAAAACAAGTTGAACATAAATGCTCAGTAAGCGGCAATTATAAATTGATCAATACAGATATACAGTACACATTGATGAATATTCAGCAGTCCATATCTGAAAAACAAAACAAAATGTGCAAAGGCATCTTTAACAATTACCGTAAGTTCCGGACTATAAGGCACTACTTTTGTCACAGTCTTTCAACCCTGCGGCTTATTGACTGAAGCGGCCTGTTTAAAGATTTTTCCAATGGCCGCCAGGAAGCGCTCGATCAGAAAAGGTAACAGTGAGACGCTATCATATGTCACAGTGAAAACAACCGGCCACGAGAGGGCGCACTTCATCTGTGTTTTGAGTTGAACTGCAAACCGAAATCTGTGTGGCCGAGTCTATGACAGACTTGACCGAACACAAAATAATTTTTATGAAGGCTTTATTCCCAACTGAAATTCATTAATGAAATAAAATACTGAGGTCTGTCAAATGGGACTAACAAATAGAAAAGTATACAAAAATAGACAGCAGTAGTGGCTTTTGAACACTTTGAATGTTGTATGTGCCCAAAGCACGTGCTTTAAAACTGCTTCACGGCTGTTCACACGGGCCACTGTGCGACACCGTTCAAACTCTCAGACGATGATATTTTACGCTTAATATCAGGGTTACAATGCCGATTGCAGATCTATCAGGTCTGAATAAGCACAGCTCAGCGTTTGTCTCCCTTCACTTCGTGGTCCAAGTCTCACGAAATTTCCCATGAGGTTATCCACTGCTCCTTTTAAAGTGAAAGTGCTCCATTTATGAAATGAGGCAGCATTGACTACAAAAGTTATTGTATTGTTCACCTCGTTACACACGCCAAAAGAAAACCTCCCAAAAGATATTGTCTTGAAAGTTGACACGAAAGCGTGGATGGTAGAAAGCCTAATAAAGGAATAGTTGACCGAGTGTTACGCAAGGGAACGGTGCCTTTTTTTTTTTTTAACCAGGCGTGTGAGTGCTGTTTTACTGCCGTCGTACTGCAGCGTTAACAGGTAAAGAAAAGTTAAGGTGACTTTATTACACGTTGAAACCTCTTTCTGTGCAGCGTCTTTCTTTGCTAATATCTCATGTTACAATATGGGCATAGACAGGTGCGACTTGTGTGTGTACAAAATGGTTTTCCTTTAAAAATGTAGTGTTTGCGACTTATAATCAGGTGCGCTCTATAGTCTGGAAATTACGGTACAAACGTAATCGATATGCGAGTCATCGTGTCTATAAGATCGCGCACAAAAATGTTCTCCACTCGGCCTGTGCCCGCTTATGTGCCCTGTTGTCGGTCTCTCGTCTGTTCCAACCTTACTTTCGTGTAATCAGACGCGATTTAATGCGTTTGCTGCTTTCCACTTGCCAGGCGGTTCATTAGTTTGAGCAATGACAGACATTCTTTCATTTTCTTCCGAGCAACTTTCCAAATATTTTCTCTCAGTTTGAACTGAGGCTAAAGTGTACTGTCAATATGTAAAATTGATGCATCCTCATGTCTGGAAGGCTCCTCTCTTTGTCTCCGAATCTTTTAATCCCATCACCCTGATTGATTAGGAGTGGCGTTGAAAAGAAATGGTTTTTTTTCCCCGCCCTCGCACTTTGAAATGCTCCATCCGCTCATTCAATTGCTCATTGATTAGTTCTGGTGTTGAGGAGAATTGTCTACCTGGCCCTGTATTAAAAAGCACTAAGTGTTATTTGTTGTCTCTCTCCGCCTTGTTTGACCTCCCTTTTACTTTTAGTATAGACAACGTCAATAAGCTTTGGCGTCATCCTGCCATTTGCAAAGAAACCCGTCTTTTTTCTGTTGCTTGTTCTGCACTGAGCTGATGGCCTTGGCGTCGCTGAGGCTTCGAAAGGCAGGGCGATGGAAGTTTTGTTTTTGGCATCTTTTCAACCTCAGAAAATAGACAACAAAGTGGTTGGGATGACCGGTTTAAAAAGGGGCAAACTATTCTTTTCACTTCAAACATCTTCAAACAAAGAGCCCTTGAATTTTAGTAATAACTAAATAAATGTGCATTGTTATAATTCAGAGGTTGTCGGAAGGTTTCCGACCAGACCTCACACTCTTTATGAAATACAGTGTGAATACAAAGTAAAATGGTGACACTTTTATTTTGAAATTTGTGCTTTTATTCTGATACATGTGTGGGCGGTACAAGCGAGCAGCTGCATTGGCTTGCCACGTCATGTTGCCAACTTTGCAAAAATGTTGCAATATTTAGCCATGTTTCTGGCAGCTCAGGTGGCTAATTTTCACAATTTTTTTTTTTTTGGCACCGGAGTCCCAGTTTTAGGTTTTAAGGATCTGCTGTTTGCATTTGTTACAATTGCTAACATGACGTTCGTCCTCTCAACTCTTATGTCATTCTGTCAGGCAGTTTTAGACAAATTTTGACTATTTTAAAAGTAACTTTTGTCTTACTTATCTGAACTCAACTTAACTTCTGTTAATGGCACTCATTATACCTCTCTGGACATCTGAACTGATGATAAGTTGTCTTTCAAAACAAATATTGCAGACATTTTAATCACACTGAATCCTTTATTAGCATTGTTTTATAGAAATGAATTTGGTCTTCAGGAGGACTCTAGCAAACAGATAAGACAAGTTACATTTTTTATCACCGTCCCTCCCTCATCTACAGTACATTAAAATCACTTGGTGTTTATCACTCCACTACTAGATTTATTCCTGGTGTTGGGTTTATGACCCATCATGGCAACTGTGCCAAGAATGTCAGATGGACCTTGGCTCTGAGAAGAGACACGGTTTACTGTTTATGAAGAAGGACTCTCTTAATAATCTACCTGCCATTTTACTTATCTTCAAGTATTTCAGTTACTTCATGTGTGACCATAATCCCTTCGCACTTAATTTCTCAGATGTTAGGACTGAGTTTGGAAAAAATGCCTTTGAGTATTTTGTAATATTTAACGTGAATAATCTTTTGTCAAAGCTCCTCTTGATTGGTTTCACCAACATTTTATTTCAAACCAAAAACTAAACTATAGGCCTTATTTTCTTTCCATGTTGAAGTCTAGTGCAAAGCGCAGTTTAACTTTACACTTGGACGACCTATTCTTTCTTTTGGTAATTTTCTTTACTTTGCATCGGTAGAATTAAGTGTAACAGGGCGTTTGCTCCTTTTGTGCGCCATTGTGGGATGGAATGTCGTGTTTTCCCAGCCAATCCTCGCGGCATCCCACATTTGTATTAAAATCAAGGGGATGCGGAGCACGCCTGAGTACGACGTGCTCAACATTGCAAAAACAGAAATGACATTCGCTAGAATTTGTGCATGACATTGGCACATAAACTGCAATATCTCCCCTTTCGGATGATGCAGTGACCTGTGCATTTGATGTGAACAATTGGAAACTGCCTTTCACCTCCCAAATGTGCATCCAATATTGATGGAGGTGCTATTAAACTATTTTTAAGATAATGATTATAATTTGTTCAATTAATTGATTTCTACAATAATACAGAGTGATTGTCGCACACTTGTGTCATACGTATGAATGAATTACCATGAGGTCACATCACGCACATCAACTACACCAAAAGCGCACTTGACCACCTATACTGCAAAAATAAACCTGCTTTTGAGAACTCAAAAATGCTGTCTACTTTTTGTCATCAAATTGTGAGATGCGCTGAGGGGTGCAGCAGGAATGCCCATTTACCAAATTCACAAACATGCTGAACTAACAATTGGCCTGACGCGAAAATGACGATGTATCCGTTTTAAGCGCAGACTACTCTCTGTCAGCAAATTATCATATGCGTCAGGGGCAAGGCTGCTTCATATGCCGGCACATCCAGACAAGCGCAACACGACTGACCTAGACTTGCGCTGGCAGGAACAATTAAGTTCCATCTGTTTTTTTTACACCGAGCGCATGGGTGCCAGTCGAATAAAATAGGACCCTACAAGTTTTCCCCTTCATTTTGTGCAAGGCGAAGGACCAGCAAATCTACAAAGTTATGTTCACCCTGCAAGTCAATTTTTGTCTGCACAGGGCTCAATGCTGCAACCATTATGATCGTGAATGCTCCCATTTTTTTCAATGTGTGCTGGTAAAAATTTCATCGAGTTGCACGGCATAAGTGTGTTTTAATGCTCCTACCGGTACATACATCAAAGGTGCTCCAATTCTGTGTCGGTCTATCAGACTGCACACAGAAGGCGCAGCCCGCGTGAGGTTAAATCATTCCATGAATAAATCTATCCATCCATTTTCTGATCCACTCTATCCCAGCCGTCTTTGGGCAGTTGGAGGGGGGCACCCTGAACCGTTTGCCAGCCAATTGCAGGGCACACAGAGACGAACAACCATCCACACTCACAGTCACACCTAGGGACAATTCAGAGTGTTCAATCAGCCGGCCATGCATTTTTGTGGAATGTGGGAGGAAACCAGAGTACCCAGAGAAAACCCACGCAGGCATGGGGAGAACATGCAAGCTCCACACAGGAAGACCGAACCCATGACTGTGAGGTCGATGCGCGAACCACTCGACCACGAGGCCGCCTCCATGAATAAATCAATATACAAATCTAGATTTGTACTAAAAGGCCATCTAACTTTGCTAGGTCTATTTGCTTCATCAATGATGACTTTCTCGTCAGTTCGCCCCACTCTCTGAGCCGCTCACGACCCGCTCCGTATTTTGGCAATGGAGACCGCGCACTTGTCTATATTTAGTGGTGCATGTGGGATGATCCCTTGGATCACTCGTGTCATATAACAGGCAGATGCTTGTGATTATTGTTTACAATACACTGAACTTTAGTGATTCAGACGCATAGGATCATAACGGCACAACACAACATTAAAATAATTCTCGTTCAGTGAGACGCGAGGTGCATTCAAATACATTCACACTCAAACAGAAAACAAGTCCCTTGATGCAGTAAATATAATTAGCTACAAACATCTAAATGTAGGCCCTCTATCAACCTATAAAAAGCTGACATATATCTCGAAGAATGATGGAGGTGATATCACTTCGCTGTTTTACTTAATTACAATCAATTATCCATCGAGCCACTTATGTTTAAGGGGCGGCATGGCTCAGTGGTCGAGTGATTATTCTCCCAACCCAGAGGTTGGGGTTCAATCCACGGGCATTGCGACCATATTGAAGTGTCCTTGAGCAAGATACTGAATACCCAGTTGCTCCAAATGCTGTGTCGTCAGTACCAGAGGTAGAAAAACGCTCTCCAAGTGACAGCCGATGTTATACATAATAATAATAATATAATACTTACTCAAATCACTAAGCATCAATTCTTCAGTCTAGTAGTTGGGATGTCAAATGTTAAATATGCAACGAGGTTTTATACTCCCCAAAGAACTAAATCATAAACAACAAATATTTTGGGGCTTGGACTGAATTAAAAAAATATATCAGTCTTGTGTTTTTGTGTTCAACTGTTCAAAGGTGTTTGAGTATGTTCAAAATATGTTTTTGTTATTATTGAAAGCATTTAAATTAGTTTCTTTGATTATATTGAGTATTGTGTTAAAAATAAACAATATAAATTATATTTTAAGTTGTTTAGCTGTCAGCTATCTTTTCACGGCTGTTTTTTGAAGTTTTAAGGTTTTGCCATTTTGGTATCACTTTCTTCTTTTAACATTTTATACAACATAACTGGCTTGTTTAATCAGTCGCTGCTTATTGCAAACAAATGTATTGGTACATCATGTAACAATAATGTCCAGTATGCCAATTGAGACGACTATACATCAACAAATATCGTCATGCTGTACCGTCCCAAAAAAGTGGTGCGACCAAATCCCAAATCTGAAAGTGAGGTCCAGGAGTGTGACATGAGAGTCCAAAAATAATTATTTCAAAGCAAATAAATGTTATTGGGTGACTTAAATATGACATATGAATATCTCAGTCTTTTGTTAACAGGAGATCAAAGATTATCATTGTAAGCATTTATAGACCCTCAAAACCGAAGTTCAAATTTATGGAAGAATTTGAAGAATCTGTAATCTGTACTGACTACATACAAGCCAGGTGGGCCTGTCACCGAGTTCACAAATTTTGGACAGCAGTCACTCAAAATCTTTCTGAATGTTTGGACCACAGAATTCCACTGCCACTTTCTCTGCTTGCAATGAGACACAATACAAATAGATCTCCCTCTTGAATACAAGAACCCGATGATGGTCCCTCTGACTATTGCAAAGAATATAATCTTTCAAAATTGGAAAACTGAAAAGCCGATCCACATCAGCCACTGACTCAACTCTCTCACAGAAAACCTTGCAATAAAAAAAAAGGTCGGCTCAAAAAGAAATATGTCAGCCTTTAATAATATTTGGAATGGATAATAAGTCAGCTCAGCTCCAAAACTAACCCATAAAAACAGAACCAAGCGCAGAACAATTTAAACGCTCTCAATAACACCTTACCCCAGTAATCAAAATCAAACACACAACTTTTCTTTTCCAACCTACTCGATAGCGCTTGCTCACACACCTCTATTCCTTTTCTTACTCCGCCCCCCCACCTCACACCTGAAAGCAGCCGCTGTCAAGTCCCTTCTAAAAAAGAGAATGCTGGATGCCTCCTTGTTAGCAAATTATAGACCCGACTCAAACCTTCCCTTCTTAACCAAGATTGTTGAGAAAGTGCTTCTTAACCAACTCAGCATATCCGTGAACAGAAATGTTCCAAAATTTGGGTGGGATTAAAAGGAACAGTCCTAAAATGGTTCAGGTCCAACTTGGGGAAAAGGAGTTACTTTGTGACAATTGGAATTTTGAATTTTATCAAGTGGTCATGACGTGGTGTACCGCAGGGGTCAGTTTTTGGACCCCTTTTCTTCAGCTTGTATATTCTACCCTTGGGTCAGTGTCTTCAGAACCCCAATGTTGGCTATCATGGCTGTGCCAATGATACGTAGCTATCAAACTATTAATGTCGCAAGTGACAACAAGACAATTAAGGTGCTGTGGCACTGTCTAGAGCACGGGTGTCAAACTCATTTCATATTGTGGGCCGCATACGGCCTGGGTAGATGTCAAGTGGGGTGTACCATCAAAATTATACCATACTCAGCTATAAATAACCAAAATGTCACGTCTTTCCTTCGTTTTGGTATAGTGAAGCACAAGAACATGAGGAAAATGTTGAAATTTAATGAACATATCTTTTCCCAAACATTTCATGAAACACCTTAGATTTCCTTAGACAAATGTGCAATTTACTTTTATCATTCACATATATTCACTGCAACTGATCCTACTGACTGCACAAAGGCACAAAACTTTAACAAGTAATTGGTATTGAAAAATATAGTATTTTAAGATTAAATGAGATTTATGAAGAAAGGATTTTTTAAACCATTTACACATGTGCATGTAAAATCTAAATTTAATCCCTGCTTACACTTTACAAACGAAAGAGAAAACAGTGTGCTCTTAGTGGATAATCTAGTAATTGCACCTTATTAAAAATATTTATTCTGTGTCTTTTATGCATTTTTTTCATTTTTAAATTATCCTGCGGGCCTGATTGAACCTACTTGGGGGCCGGTTCCGGCCCGCAGGCCAGATGTTTGACACCACAGGTATAGAACAATAGGATGAGCCAAAATACCCTTCAGCTAAATCAAAACAGAATGGAGGTAGTAGTTTTCGACAATAAAGAAAAGAGAATGACTGTTATGTCACACCTGGAGTCACTGTCTTTTGAAACCAAGGACCAAGTTCGAAATGTTGAGGTAGTGATTGACTTGGACCTGGCTATCAAATCAATCACAAAAACAGCCTTTTACCAGCTGATCGTGGGTCGCGGGGGGTGCTGGAGCCGATCCCAGCTGTCTTCGGGCAGTAGGCGGGGGACACCCTGAACCGGTTGCCAGCCAATTGCAGGGCACACGGAAACGAACAACCATTCACGCTCACACTCACACCTAGGGACAATTTAGAGTGTTCAATCAGCCTGTCATGCATGTTTTTGAAATGTGGGAGGAAACCGGAGGACTCGGAGAAAACCCACGCAAGCACGGAGAGAACATGCAAACTCCACACAGGAAGGCCGGAGCTGGAATTGAACCCTCTGCACTGCGAAGTCGACGTCCTAACCACTCGACTACCGGGCCGCCTCCAGTAAACTTGATCATTATAATGATCTACTCACTGGATTCCCTCAAAAGAGTTGCTCATGCCGAACGCTGCATCTTGGGCTCTAACCATAACAAAGAGATCAGAACATATTACTTCCATTCTAAAGGCTTTACACTGGCTCCCAATCAGCTGGAGAATAGATTTTAAAATTCTGCTACATGTCTGTAAATCATTAATGGTCTGTGCCCTGATGGAAAATAAACCCAGTAGGTCTCTGAGTTCTTCAGACTTAGGTCAATTAGTGGAGCCCAGAATTCAAAGTAAACATGGTGAAGCTGCATTTTGTTGTTATGCAGAAAGCCAATGGAATAAGCTGTCAGTGGAATGACTGAAGTCAGCCCCGAGTGTAAAATATTTTCAATCCAGATCAAAAATGTTGACGTAGATCTTCTGATTTAAAAAAAAAAATCATATTTCTTTTATTGTGTTTAAAAGTTTTCCGTTAATGAGTTTAAATGTTGTCAATGTATGTTCTCATAGTAATTTTGGTAAGCTAATTTTGTCTACTTAGCTTTGCTTCTGAGTCTCATTAACTGAGCTCTTTGTTAATGATTTTAGGTGTTGTGTCTGCTTATGTGAAGCACAATGAGTCCTATATAAATTAAGCTGCCTTCCCTTGACTTGTGCATGTAGAAAGGTGACAAACGCCACCATTTTTGACAAAACAGATGGCATGAAAAGTAATGGCAAATAAAAAGCAGAAAACAGTCAGTGGCAAAAAGAAGACGCTTTACAACTGATAAATAAATGGAGGGACAGATCAGTTCAATCTCCAAATCCTTGACTGAGACCTACACAGTTTCATAGTTACTTCCGGAAACACACTGCACCACATGCCATTGTGTTTTGTGTACATGCTTGGCACTTCATTTTGAGTTTTCTGTGCACATGTCAATTCGTAGATGCACTAAGTTCAAATCAGAACTCACATTTTACTCTAAGGTGAAAGACTACATAAAAAGACTGTATTTGACAGAAAAAAACAAATTGAGTATCATGCCCTTCAGTGTGAACGGCGTAACTTGTGAAAGGACATCTGCTTCACCATGTCAACACACATGCTCACAATGCTCCGAGCAGGTGGCGGTTCCTGGCTGAGAAGAACACTGCCATGCATATATTTTTGCCTCTTCCCTAAGCTTAAGGGAGTCATCAAGGGTAGACGTTTTGAAGAAATGGACGACATCAGGATGTCACTGAAGACAGAGTTGCGTAGGATCCCGCAAGAATCTTTCCATGAGTGCATGAAGCAATGGCAGAGAAGAAAAAGAAAGTGTGTTGGATTCCAAGGGGATTATTGGGAAGGAAAAATGTGTCGTTGGTTTTGATTTGAAATATATCATTTGTGTCACTAGTCCTAGAACGTTATGGGTGCTTTTCCAACAGTGATTTACTCCTACATAAGTCTGCTAGCTTAAGTTTAACATATTTAGAAATAACATCAACATGATGAAGGCTATTAGCTTAAAAGTTGTACTTCTTGGCATTCTAAACCCTCAAACAACAGCTTCTTTAGCACAAACATAACAGCAACATACTGTTTTAAAAACAGAGCAGACAACCATGCTCAAAGGCATATATTTTCTCTGCTCTGCGGAAATAACTAGTGTTACTAGAGCGGAGTGGCAACCATCTACTTCTTGAGGATGAAATATCTGTTGACAGCTCCCTGTCAGGCTACGTTGTGCACACCAGAGGGGGCAGCAAACATTGGAATTTGGGAGAAAACCACAAAGTCCAGAGAAAACCAAAACAAACTTTGCGAGAGCAAAGAAACTCAGCATACTCAGGCTGCAGCCCAGATTTAAACCCAGGACTATAAAATTTGGATACAAAATAAAATGTCCACACTCCTGTGAAGCTCGCCGCGCATGAGTACTTGAAACCTACATATTTCATCTGACTATTTAATTTTGCTCTCTGTTTCTCTTCTCCGCTCCTTCCCTCCCCCCACTGTCCCAGTGAGTGCTGAGTAGAAAATCTTGAGTGGATCCTACTTCCAATCATTCATTCATTCATCTTCCGAACCGCTTTATCCTCACTAGGGTTGCGGGGGGTGCTGGAGCCTATCCCAGCTGTCTTCGGGCAGTAGGTGGGGGACACCCTGAATTGGTTGCCAGCCAATCGCAGGGCACACAGAGACAAACAACCACGCACGCTCACACTCACATCTAGGGACAATTTAGAGTGTTCAATCCGCCTGCCATGCATGTTTTTGGAATGTGGGAAGAAACCGGAGCACCCGGAGAAAACCCACGCAAGCCCGGGGAGGACATGCAAACTCCACACAGGGAGGCCGGAGCTGGAATTGAACCCGGTACCTCTGCACTGTGAAGTCGCCGTGCTAACCACCGGAATACCGGGCCGCCCCCTACTTCCAATCATCAGATTTAACCCTTGTGGACCAAAACATCCCATAACAGGACTGTTGACGTACTAACTAAAATGATGTCATGATCTATTAACATGTTGAAGGCGCTAACTTGTCCATATTGAATATTCCTAATTCAATGTTTTTGTTTTTTACTTATATGCAGATGATAGTTACTTATACCCATAGCACAATACTGCTTTTTATTGCTTTGATGTCCATAGAGGGCACCAACCTCAATAAGTAAATAGAAACTATATTTGTATGGATACGTCTGACGCCGCTGAACATTTTGAGTGGTCGCAAGAAAAAAAAAGATTCAGAAATGACTTTGATATTACACTTTAAAGCCACCATTCCATTATGGTGCCTTTGTCCGATGTGTCGTTAAAAAAAATCAACGCACAAGGGTTAAAATGAATGAAATGAAAATGGAACATGAGTCTAATAACATGATACAAAGGCAAAAAAGTTTTACTGGATATTTGAGAAAAAAATACACTTATTTGGTCTCATTTCTTTTAAAAAAAAACAATTAATTCTATTATTCTGTGTAATCATAAGGATATTGCTGCAAAACATCTAAGCCGAGAAAAAAAATTTCTGAACTGCAGACCAAGTCCCCAAAAGCACGTCGGTGGCATGCTGATAAACACATTCCTAAAAGACAGAATGCTGATGGTAAATAAAATTCATCATCGTATTTAATAAATGTACATAGCACGCTTTGGCATTGATAAAAACAAATAAATTAAAAAAAAAAATTAAACCTCATGAAAATCAGGTTTGTGCATTGGATGGAAAGGTGCCCAACATGGACTTCACGGAGGCACGTACATGGTCCTCAACATGGTCGTTTGCTGGCTGCTACTGTATGCATCGACCATTGTGTCATAACTGTAATTGCTACGAAGAGTTGAAAAAGGACCCAATTATGTGCCAATGTGTTCCAAACACGTACAAGTGTTGTAAAAATGCCTGTCGCGGAAATACTTGTCCTGTTTGTAGTCTGACGAAGCCACTTTTAATCAAAACATGACAAGACGTGTTTGTTTCTATTTAAGGCCATTTTTTTCCTTCTTTATTTGACAGGGACAATGCAGTCAAACGTAGTTCCAACCTTGCAGCTGATGTGAGTCTATAATGCTGAATGAGTAGCAAACATGATGTTGAGCCGAAGCAGATATTGATATCAGATGTGGATGCTTTGATTGTCAAGATACTTGGATTACTGGAGCACTTAGAAAGTTCATACGTAATTTACTGTAACTTTACGTTAATACCACCATAAAGCGAGCTCAGAGTTCAATATTGCCCTTATTGCTGGTGTTAGCCTAGCAACCAGAAGTTAGCGCGCTGCCGTGCCTCAATCTCGTTTTGGGGAACTGAAAAAGGGAGTCGTAGGTGGTACTGCATATCACAGAGAATACTATATTGAATATACTTTTTGAAACGACAAAATAAACAAGGAAGTACCATAACCGCTGAAGTCCAGCATGCTACACGTGTGGAACATACAAATTTGGAGCATTGCTTGAGAACATTTTTTTTTTCTCCACGATACCGATAAATTCCCACTTCTCCAAACTGATATTGATAACCGGTAACTTTTTTTGTTTGTATACAACAAATATATCTCTTGTTGCAGCTTAAAAGAATAAATTCAATCACACTTCCTATAAATGGAGCAGTGTCAGGGGATGACGTAAAAACTGGTCAGTGACAACGTACACATTTTACTAGTTTCTGAACTCTTGTCATTTGAGATGGTGAAAGATGAGCAATCTGAAAAGCTGTGATGCATATCATTTCCTATTAATAAAGTTAGTGCCATTTTGCTGTCAATGCTAAGTGTTTAATATATATATAAAGTATATCTTCAAAGAATAAACCACTCATGCACCTTTTACTTTGTGAGTGGATTTTAAGTAATGTTTTCAGTTACAGTTTGTCTATGCCACAGTGATGCAAACAAGGCACATAACAGCCATGATTTGATGAGCTTGGTATAGTGTTGGGCAAAATTTGTCATGTTCTGTCTTGATTGTGTTCCAGCTCCAGCTGGAGTGAAGGGCGTTTCCCTCCAGCATGGGCACCTGTGCCTCGTTACCCCATTAAGCTTGCATGTGTATTTAAGGACTCTGACTTCTGCTACCCTTTGTCGGCATATTAACCTTGTTTGCCGTTGTGCTTCAAGTGTGATTTTCTAGACCCCTCGATGCCATTCATAGTCACTCTTGTTTTGTTCATCGACCCTTGTTTATAATATTGTGTTATTGTAGTGTTGTTCTTTGTTTTCATGTCATTGAAACTTTTGGATATTTTGTTTAAGTACAGTGATCCCTCACTTATCGCAGTTAATAGAGACCGAGACCACCAGCGAAACAGGAAAATCCGTGAAGTAGGTACCCCGTGCAGGTATATGCACATTTGTATGAGTATATATGAGATTTATAAGGCCAAATTTAATGGTACACATGCATGTAGAAGAAAATATTTGTAGTAATTAACAGTACTTAATGCTATATACTAATATATATACATGTATAAACTGTATACTGTAGTGAGTGAGTGATAAACTGTATAAGTTAGGTTAGTGTATAAATAGCAAAAGACAGTAAACCCATACATGTTGTACTGTATATGTTGCTCGATGTGACTCGCTGTTGTTTTGCTGACTTTTGCTGCCTCTTATGGACCTTTTGCGGCATTTTCGCTATTTTTTATTTTTTATTTTTGATGACTACTTTTGAAAAATCCGCGATGCATTGAAACCGCGGAAAGTGAACCGTGAAATAGCAAGGGATTACTGTATTTTCAGTGTTCCATTGAACCTTGCCTTTGCAAGCGCTTTTGATTTCAAGCAGTGTTTTTCCTGGCATTTTGTGACCAGCAATTTCAGTTCATACTTTGTCGGTGCGATTCTCTTTAATAAATATTTTTATAATCACACTTTGTCTGAGCCTGCATTTTTGGAATCCTTAAAACATTATAAGGTTCGGTCAGAACCGAACAATATTGTTGCTGCCATTTTGTGAAACTTTATTTTCTTTGGTGTACATGAGCCAATTCTTTGTCTCATGTACTTCAAACCTCACAAATGGACAAGCCTCAATATGCATTGTTGTTCTTTCTTGTTCTTCATAAATTCTTCTTCACCTCCTATCTAAAAAAAATTGAAAAAGCAATTTCTCTGTATGAAAGACGAAAATTTAAAGGCACTTCTTTAAACGTAGACTGACAACATACGCAATTTAACTGAGAACCGGAGGAAGGCAAATGGGAATATTAGTAAAAAATGAAAAAAATAAAAAGTGCATGTGGTGAGAGTGATATTTTCAATATTTGGCTTAGAAGTGGAGGGTGAAGTAAAGCTGAGAAAACTTTGTGGAAAAGAAGACCACACACATCTGCAAAGACGCAACACACACACACACACGCACACACATGCATTCAGTAATTCAGACCTATTTCAGAACTGTTTCTGATTATGTTTAGATGGCAATGTAAACATGCGCAGACGTCGTTCTGTCTGTTTCCATCATTCCATGCAGCTGTCAGCAGCACTTTTATTTTCTCACTCTGCTTCAGTCCAAATGTGCTCCCACTTTATTTTTTCCTTTCATGCGGGCTCCATTCCTGCTCCATTCTGGCTCCAATTGCGGTTGTCTTCGCTCCTCTCTTCAAACCATCATGGTCTGTTTCTCATCGAAATATGCAATGATGGATCTTGACTATACCAATTTCCATACCAAATTCTTTACTCTGATTCGAAATGTCTGTCTTTTGCCTTGTACTGTCCTGAATTTGTTTAAACTAATTTGAAGTGTATGAAGGTTACTCATGAAAACAAAGTTAGTCGGCGACTCTGTTGAAAACTTATTTGAGTGTAAATTCTGATTGAAAGTCTAAGACAAAAGTTTGTGTTCACAATGGGGGACACATAAGAGTTGTAGTCTTCCCCTCTTTTCCAAACCAGGAGATTTTTTTTGTTATTCTTTTAGCGTTAATCTTTTTTTTTTTTTAATTAGGGTTTGGTTTTAAGAGAAGATAACCTTTATCGGTCCCACAATAGTGACATTTTGGGAGAAAAAATTGGGGTTTTGCTTTGGAGTCCCTCATTTGTGTTTGGGTTTGTTATCTGATGTTTTGCATTTCCTGCTTGGTTGCGTTCCACTTGTATCAACCAATCAGCTCTCGCCAGTCACTTGTCTCACTCTGTATTTAGCTGCTAATTTATGTTAACTCTGAACATTGTTCATTGTTGGGTGTCCTCCGCCTGTCATCTTCGGTAAAGAATCTGTCCTCCATGTTTCAGATCCATGATACCAAGCACTGTACCTTTAGTTTGCCATTTTACAAAAATGTTGTTTTTTTTTCTTTTGCTCACCTTGCCTAATTAGCTACAATTATGCCAACACGTCACAACAAAAATCCAACCTAACAGTGACAGTAAATAGTTAAACTGCGGACAAGGTAACACTCTAAAGCCCATAGCCCACTGAGCGGTTAAGGTAGAGAATGTTGATTTGGTTTTTTTTTTTTTGTTTTGTTTTTTAGGGCTTACTCAAGATCTCGAATGCTTGCAAAGACGTTCGCCGTACACCCGCAAACAGTTTCAGTAGTGGTATTCAAAATTTCTTGCCAACAAGAAAAACTGCAGTCATGGCAATACTGAGCTGTTTCCTTTCAGACCATGAAGAAAAGAAGGAAATCTCTTGAATGTTTGACAAATAAAAGATTAGCGTTAATTACCATGGTTTACAGGCAAGTACAATCGTGCTGTATAATCCACTTGCTCCGTCTCTTCTTCCTCTGGCTCAGCCGTGTCGCTTAAACCTGGGCTGTCATGTAGGCTGGCTGAATGGGGATGTGTTTGGTCAAAGACAGATGATGGACAGGAGGGAGAGGGCATGGGGAAACCTATGGGGGGAAAAAAAAGGCCCAAATGAAAATGAAAATGCAGACTTTCATGAATAAAACATGAGTTACAATCACAACAAAAATGATGATGATGATGGTGTTATTTTAAAGGCAAGAGAGCAATCGAACAGTTGGAGTTTTTTTAGTTAAAGCCAAAACGCTGTGTTAGGTCACCAACAACGCCTTCTCATTGTGTCTCCCCAGTTTCTACAAACCATTCTACTAATGCTGCATTCTTACAGCTTTCAGGTCTTGCTGTTACGAATGAAAGGGTGAAATTGGGCTCAAAATTCAAAGCGTTAGAATGACGTTTCAAGTAATCGCTACTATGTGTCCCGCTCTGTTCGTGGCACTTTAAAGGTCAGGAGGGCGAGTGTATGAGTGAGAGTAAGGGAGGTAAAGACTTGGTGTTGTCAACTTGGGCTACATTTACAAGTTTTCTCACGGTCCATCATGGTATCTGTGGTTGACCGTGGAGGGAAAGGGGCTGCTCAGTCCCGGAGGCTAAAACGCGCCCTACAGTTCAGCCGGTGGTCTGCGATAGCTGCCTGTACATTCCCTCCCAATCCATCAAGATGTGATGGTATCCCTCACGTTTCTCACGTTCTGTCAAGGCTTCTTACGGATGAAACGTGGACGTGAGGAAGCTTTGAAGCACGTTTGTGGACCCGGCAGGGTCAAATGACGCTCCTCAAATGGGCCCGTCTCCAGGATCAAGTGAGGTGGCGCATTCTGCCAGTCACTAAACGTTTGATAATCTTAGTTTTCTGTCACCAACAGCTTGACCAATCGATTACTTTAAAAATGTGCAAAACAGCCTGTTACTCACATACACGCTGCACTCGCTTTTTCTCATGCGCTCACGCACTCGTTAAACATTCAGCATTTTAACAGGTTTGCGACGCCGTGCATTGGACGTAAATGACACACATGGCTTCCTTAGCTTTTAGACGAGTGTGAGATGCCGGGGGAAATGCATGTGCTTCCTGTATCACTAAGCACCACCTTCAAGCTTTGATATGATCTGTTTTATTACATATTGTCAAGTTTAGCTGCTTCCACCTTGTTTTACTCCAGTCAACTTGGTTTGTCATGCCCACTGTGACTGCCCCAAAAATCTTGCCGGGCATCCACGGCAGTCACATGTAGAGCCTGAGCAACGCCATTGCCCGAGTAACTGTTCTGACTCATTTATGGATTATTTTCAGCTCATCAGCAAGCTGTGAAGATGCCTGAAAAGTATCCTGATCATTTGAATGAGGTGTGTTGCAAGAAGGACACAGCTAAAACCAAATTTTGACACCCTTGATCTAAATGTACATAATTGATGTATATCACAGGTGTCAAACCCAAGGCCCAGGGGCCACATCTGCCCCACCACGTCATTTTATGTGGCCTTCGAAAGCAAATCATGTGTCAACTTGCATGATCTTTGCTAAAGATCTGTACCAAACTGTCAATTAGTTATGTATAATAAATAACTTTGAGAATTTGCAAGATAATTTTTTTTTAAATTTACCCTGTTTACACTTACTTGAACGAATAATTTATCAAAATATTATAGTTAATTTGACTGACTTCACAGTTGGTAATCCATCTACTTGATGTGTACAAGTAATAATGCAATGAGACGATCATAATGACCCTCAGAGGGAAGACATAACTCCAAAGTGGCCGTGACATCCCAGGTCTGTTTTTTACATATTCTTTCTCTGCATATCACAAATGAGATTTCCCGCTGACAAAAAAGATCACATCCGCCGATGCTTTGTTGCTTTTCTTTAAGAACTAGGCAGACAGTTGAAGACTAGGTCTTAAACTGGACCAGCAAATTGGTGCCGTTGTTAAATCCAGCTTCCTTCTTTTTAGGCAGCTGGCTAAGGTAAAACCTATCCTATGAAACAGTAATTCATGCCTTCGTCACATCCCGGCTAGATTACTGTCATGCACTTTTCTTTGGAGTCAGCCAATCCTCCCTTAAGCGTCTCCAGTTGGTCCAGAGGGGTGTTGCTCGCCTCTTGACTGGTACTCGTAAGAGGGAGCACATAACTCCTACTCTGGCATCCCTTCACTGGCTCCCTAAACATTTCTTTCTTTTTTTTTAAGACCCTATTATTTGTTTTTAAATCTTGAAATGGCTTCGCTCCACCTTACCTCTCTGAGCTCCTCCGCCCCTACACACCTGCCCGGCGCCTCAGGTCTGCAGACCAGACATTATTAGAAGTACTAAGAACTAAGCGAAGGCTCAGAGGGGATCGAGCCTGGTCCCTCTCTTTGGAATGACCTCCCACTAAATATTCGGCAAGCTCCATCACTGGCCATGTTTAAAACTCGTCTCAAAACTCATTTGTATTCTTTGGCATTTGACTCGGCATGACTCAGACTTGATCTTAGTTTTACCGTTTTGTGCTTTCTACTGTCTTCGTTATTAATTTATTTTTTTTATTGTTATACATATGATATTTGCTCCATGTATAGCACTTTGTATACAGCGATGGTTGTTTTAAAGTGCTCTATAAATACAGTTGAGTTGTGTTGAGTTGAGACAGATAGCATGAAGCTCGTCGTTTCACCTCTGGAATTGCACCACATACAGAACATACATGTAATTTTTTTTTCAATGTACAGTACACTACTGAGTTGGAAAATCTGAGAAGGCTGGATTAATATGGTGGACACCATGATGGTGACGTAAGTGTGCCATAAAACTGGCACAGTGACTGTAGGGCATATAAAGTGACATTATAGAGAAGGGCAACACTTCAGAGCATGACAAATGGCCAACAGTATCCTTTAGGAGTCATTTACAGACTTTAAGTGGCACGCTCTGTGCAAGCCAGAGAATGTGAAAATAATCTTACACTGAAGGGCCATGCTGCATCATCATTTTCTTAACAAGGAAGAAAATTGCCATATCACAATAATGAAGTTATTGTCATTGGCGCATATGTTCCATTGCACAAGCACTTACTCTCGCATTCGCTTGTTTTCATGTGCTTGGCCTTGCCTACTTTTTATCTGCGCATATTATCCTGTTCAGACTTTTGACACAAACTCTGAATAAATATGGAAATACCAAAAATGCGTAACTCATTCACAGCTGAGGCATGCAACCATAGATTTTTTTAGATATTTTTTCCCCCTAAAAAAGCCAATCAAATTAAAGTAAAATACTGTGCTTATGACTCGATGCATGTTTGGAGGTAAGGCCGTAAAAACAAAACAAAAAAAAAGTGTGTCTAATACTGTGCTCTAACTTAGATCAACCGTCCCCAACCTTTTTGCACCACGGAATCACTTTATCATAGACATATTTGGATGGACTGGCATAAAAACAAATGATTAAATATGCTCAGCTTTCATCCATCCACCCATTTTCTACCGCTTATCCGGTGACGGGTCGTGGAAGCAACAGCTTTCGGAGAGAAGCCCAGACTTTCCTCTCCCCAGCCAGTTTTTCCAGCTCGTCCCGGGGGATCCCAATATGTTCTCGGGGCAGCCGGGAGACTAAGTCATTCCAGCGTGTCCTGGGTCGTCCCCGGAACACCTCACTAGGGAGGCGTACAGGTCCTAATCAGATGCCCAAAACTGAAAGCTGAGCAATCAAACTCAGCATAATGAATCTAGTTGTTTCAAAAGTGGGAGCCCAGCACTTTTGAGAATCTCCAAATGCTTTTTACAATGACGATGCACCGACATGTTTGAAGCCACTACTCAGGTGTTGAAAAAAAAGTCTATTTTACTCAAAAACGTCTATGGCCAAAATGGTGACTTGTTGATCAGATCAGTAAAACTTTTTTTTTTTTTTTTATGTCTAAACAAATTTTCTGGAAACGTGAAAAAGAAAACGAAAATAGCAGCAGAGGAACTTAAAAGCCCCTGTGGATCATGCCAGTCACATGTATGGGATCATTTTGGCAACTAGGCATGAAACGAGTGCTTGAGTAATTCAGGTTTATTTGGTGTGTGTGCTACGTCAAGGAAGTTGCAAACATACTCATAACGCTACCAATGCAAGGGCTCGCTTCAAATACCTCCCAAATAATACATTAAATGTAAATCATATTCAATCGCCAGTTTAGAAAGGTAAGAAATAATTTACACCATCATGGTATGACATGTCTCCTGTGTTCATGGCTAGCAGCTAGCTGCTAGCAACGAGTGCCTGGCTAGCAACAATGGCGACAGCAAGTTGTCCTACATATGTGCTTTACTTTCTTTTCTTCTTTTTCAATGATGTGCACAAAGGCTAATTTGTAATTCACGCTCCACGTGTAAAGGAAGAGGACGGGCCTTAAATTGCACTTTGTGGTGTTTTTCCCACTCACGGTCGATGTATAAAATAAGAAGGTATCCTGCCTTGTATTGCACTTAGAGAGAGTTCGCACAACCAGAAAAGTGTGTGGCTGTACTTTTTTTTTTTTTTTTTCAGTTAAGCACCTGGTTGAATATACAGTAACTCTAATAAGCACAAACATGAGAGAGAGAGAGAGAAAGAGAAGCAGTGTGTCAGTGTGCAATGTTACCTAAAGATGTTAACCAGCCTAAGTGAAGTTGTTTGCAGCTTTTAAAGTGTGCCTCAAAGTTAAAGTACATAAATTAATATGTAACACAAGAAAGCAGGGTACGTGCTTTCCAGTCCATAAGAATAGAAGTGCAAACAGGAAATAACTGAAGTGGTTGTATACTGTATGATAGTGCCTTCCACAATAATGCTATGACGAGATGGTTCTAAAGTTTAGACCAGACTTGGTCGGACCCCAACGAGGGTGTCATGGAATCAAAATGAAACATAAAACTACAAGTACATATTTTTAGTCATTTAAGATGAAATGCATGAGTTAAGGTTGCTTGAATTACTCTCGTAGTGCAATGAAACTTAAATTCTTGTGCATTGTCCTAGAATTTTTGAGTGGAAATAAAATTTGGGGTTACAGTGCATAGGGATGGCTAATATGATATAGAATAATAATAATAACAATAATAATAAACATAATATATTTGTTAGCAGTGTGTGTTGATCATATAAGCATATTTTACAAATGTAAAAAAAAAAAAAGGCACACCTGGCACGTTTGGGTTTTTAACCAACAGGTGGCACTTTAGGGCTCTCCCTGCAGCTACACACCTGTTGCTATTATGTAATTATTGCTTTAAAAGGACTCCGGCACGACCACTCTGGGTCGGGTCATTGTTTGTTTGTTGCTGTCATATTTGTTCCAGTCACGTTTTTGGTCATGTTTCTGTGATTGACAGTTTTTTTTTTGTTTTTTTTTTTGCTTCAGTCATGGTTTGGTTTGCTACTTTGGATTACTGTCATGATTCTGTTTTTGACCAACAGGTGGCACTGAAGGGCTCCCCCTGCAGCTGTACACCTGTTGGTCATTATGTCATTAAAAGGACTCTCGGCACGACCACTCGGTGTCGGGTCATTGTTTAGTGTAGCTGTCATGTTTGTCCCATCATGTTCTCGATCATGTTTTGGTGACTGTTAGTTTTTAGCTACAGCCTGGGTTTTGTTTGATACTTTGGATTCGTTTTGTTTTCAGGACTTTGTTTTGAATTTAGTTTTCTGTGTTTTTACCGATACAATTCGTCAAGTACAACCTGCTCCTCCCTCCTGCCTGGTTTTTGGGGTCCACCACCACCTCGCAACGTGACAACACCGTTTACATGTTTTTAAAGAATGTTGATTAAAGAGTGATATCATGTTCATTCATTCATCTTCCGAACCGCTTCATCCTCATTAGGGTCGCGGGGGGTGCCGGAGCCTATCCCAGCTGACTTCGGGCAGTAGGCAGGGGACATCCTGAATCGGTCGCCAGCCAATCGCAGGGCACACAGAGACAAACAATCATGCACACCCGCACTCACACTATAGGGACAATTTGGAGTGTTCAATCAGCCTGCCATGCATGTTTTTGGAATGTGGGAGGAAACCGGAGCACCCGAAGAAAACCCACGCAGGCCCGGGGAGAACATGCAAACTCCACACAGGGAGGCCGGAGCTGGAATCGAACCTGGTACCTCAGCACTGTGAAGTCGACGTGCTAACCACTGGACTACCGGGCCGCCTGTTCACAGACTAGTCATCTATAAATTAAAAGTGATGGGTGGAAAACATAAACATGAGTAAGATGTTAGGGGGAGATCCGAGTAACAGTTGGTAAATTCTCTTCATATTTTTTTTTTCAGCAGTTTCAT
>CAAKHF010011757.1:2316-12907 GCA_901007745.1 Hippocampus kuda
ATAGGCGGGGTACACCCTGAACCGGTTGCCAGCCATTTGCAGGGCCCACATAGACAAGCAACCATCACACCTAGGGATAATTTAGAGTGTTCCATTACCCTACCGTACATGTTTTTGGAATCGGGGTGGAAACCAGAGTAACCCATGGAGGACTGGGGAGAACAAACTCCACACAATTGAGGCTTGAAGAGAGAGAGAGGCTCTATACAGTATACAATACAATACAATACATGCTGATTTATATAGCACTTTCACAACAGTGGCAGCTGTAACAAAGCGCTTAACGAAACAGTTAACATAAGTAAAATAATAAACACAACACATAACATAAAACACGGACAGTCGTGCAGTCCTAACCACTTTTCCGGCACACGCTTTGTTGTTTAAAGCAGTTTGAGATGAAAGAGGAGAGAATCAAAGTGTCCTTTCACCAGTGGATCAGAGACGTCAGGCTCAAAATGTGCACACGTTGGCTACAAGCTAAGTTTCAAAGTCAACAAGCTGTAGCATCCATTGACGAAAAAAAAGATTGGTTCACTTCTCCTGTCCCATGGAAATCCATTTCAATTCCAAGCGGCGACTCTCGGTTCCAAATACGCATCGGCGCTCTGCGCCAACGCTCCTCTCTCCTCATCCTCAACTTCAAGCCATCCATCCAGCCGCACCAACGCCGACTGTCCAACAGCGCCAACATCTCCACTGAACAAAACGGGGTTGTGAAAAATGCTGCCCATTACAGGCGCAAAAAACACAAGCGCCCCAGGTCTGTTCAGCACCGACAGTCAATGGCACCGACATTCCTCCCAATTAAAATCTGTGCTGGTACAGGCATGCTGCCGAGAAGGCGCAACCACCAAGCACAAATACTTCTCATTTGACGAATGTCATGGCCAAAAAACGCTGAAAACAGTCCATATCAGGTCCACACGAAACAACAAACAACATGTGACAAAAGAAAAGACAAAAACAACAAAAAAGAACAAAAAAGCAAGGCCCTTGAAGAGCACTTGCAGAAGGCTGCCTACTCGGGCGCCATCTTGGGGAAAAAAAATAATAATTAAAAAAAAAACTTAGAGGGCTCCTGACAAAGTATGCGGATGTGTTTGCCATACAAGACGAGGACCTGGGATTTACTGATAGGGTTAAGCATGAAATCCCCGTTGTTGATGAAATCCCAATCAACCAAGCATACCGTCGCATCCCACCTAATCAGTATCAGGAAGTCAAAGAGCATATATCAGAGTTTGAGGTAACAAAATACAAACTAGAATAAATAGTGCTATTTTAAAGTTAAGATTAGATCCAACAACCGACTGTATCCAATCCGACACCGGCGCACTGAAAAAAAAAAAAAAAAAAAGTTAAAACCTACATAAACAAAGCATATTTCGAGTCATACCATTGGATCATAACTCTAACTACGTCATGTAAGTCAAATCTCGAGCAGAGCTGCCCACTTTGTTTGCCGGACCCAGTAACCAACACAGAGTTACTCAGAAATAAAAAAAATATGCAAGTGGTAAGAGTTCCAACAATTTTTGTTTGAAAAATCATCTGTTGAAAAAAATAAAAATGATGTGAAAAAAATAAAGATGATGTGAACAAAAAAATGAAATCCTCCCTCGATGGGTATCTTAAAAATGCACAAAATCTGCCCTGGGCCCATCACCTATTAAATGGAAAACTTTCAAGTGGGAAATTCCCTTGCCATCTTGTTAGCTGCAAACATTTCACTCTTAACAAGATTCCGTTTATATCCTGAAATATTCCCAAATGCCACCAGACTGAGAGGGCTGCAGGAACGGAGTTACAAAGATCAGACATGAGCAGCAAAGGAATGTCGGCGTATAACACCACCTTCAGCTCAACACCAGGTGTGTCCAAACTATGGCCCGGAGACCATTTGCGCCCCATCATCCATTTTTCAGCAGTCCATGACATGACCAAAGAAAAAAATCTATGAAACTAAAAATGACATTTGACATGGGCCACAAGGTTAGTTAAAAAAGGTGAAGGTGGGCAGAGTGAGAAGGGAGGGTGCACTCTAGAATTTTTTGCTACATTCAAACACAATTTATCTTACTGAATGAAGATAAAGATAATCAAATTTTAGAGGCAAAAAAAGTTTCTTCCACGTTGTGTTGGATGGCTGATTTATGAAGACATCACATTAATGATCCTCAAGTAATTGAAAAATGGTCACCTGAGTACAGTTGTTTTCTTTCTGGGGTTCTGAATGTGGAAATGGGATTCAGCTACTGTTAAGTGCAGAGCTTGATAAATTCTGTAAGATAGATAGGCTGTTGGCCACCCCAAAAATCAACTACTATTTTCCTTGTTGTTGTTGGGTGCAATTGTTTTCTTGACTGACTTCAGCGTGTTTCATAAAGTTTAGCTAATATTAAAGTGGCCCGTTCATCTTTCTGTATGCGGCCCTCAAATGAAAACATTTCAACACCCGTGCTCCACACCATATCAACTTATGTCGCGGATGCCAGGGTCAGTCCGTAAAGCAACGGATAAAGGTTCCATGATGATGGGGAACAAAAGAGGACTAAATGGACACCCATGCCTTGTGCACCGGTGGAGTTGAAAATACTCAGAGGTAATGCCGTTTGTTCAAACTGCACCCTACCTGTAGAGATGCATTTTACAACCCCACGCATGACACAATCCCCCCCGCCCCCCAAAGTAAAAAATAAATGCCCCCACGCGACTCTGTTCAAGGCTTTTCCCGCATCAAGGCTTCCGCTAAAGCGATCCGAAAGGAGTTACAAAGAGAATTGAAGACCTTCATAAGATTAAAAAAATAATGTCTATCACAAATGAACTCAGTTTGAGTTGAGCATACGACAAAGGGAGCAGCTGGCCAATAATTTGGACAACAATTTAAAGTCGATGTTCAGCATATTGATCGGGCAATACAAGCCAGATAGTTGTCTTTAAAAGCAATGAGAATTTGGGGGAGTGCACCTAAAATCAAAGGACTCTGTAAACATGTCAAACAAGGATGTGGGGCAGCTGTTTTCGAAACGTTTGATAAAATCTAACTTAGAAACCGTCTGGTCAATGATCTTACCGCAGTCTCCAGTTCACCCATTGCCATCGGTCGCTCTAACTCCGACTATATTCAAATCTAGGCATGTCACTTTTCTCGAAGAAGCCGATCATGTCTGCAGGCACAAGAGAACAGCCAGAAGAGCACAATTCTTCAGAGAACTCCACGTAGAAAACCCACTGCGGAGAAAACCCTCGCAGGCACGGGGAGAACATGCAAACGCCACACAGGAAAGCTGGAGCCTGAATTCAAACCTTGGACCTTTGTACTCTGAGGCAGACGCGTTAACCCGTGATCCAGCGTGCCGCCCCTTGCAAAGACATTCGTTCCTTGGTTAAAAGGATCTGGGTGTCTCAAGGTGGCGTACAAAGAGTCTAAAAATACAATGCGCTGCGACAACTTGGCCAACTTCTCTTTCATGTTTTTCCTCTGATAAGCCCCCAAAAGATATAACCTCCCCTCTTATGAAAGCCTTCATGGTTTCCCACAACACGATGGCTGTCACCTCCGGCGCAATTATTCTGGGGGGAAAAAATTAAATAAAAAAATCAATGCGTTCAGAAACAAACTTGACAAAGTCTTCACCTAATAATAGATGTGTATTGAGGCGCTGAGGATGTCTCGCATTAATACAATCCTGGAAATAAATATTCACTGAAACAAAATTATGATCAGACATGACATTAGAGTGCTGTATGTATCGTAGATCCAAGATGGCATCCAAGTAGGCAGCAATCAGCAAGTGCTCTTCGAGAGCTTTGCTTGTTAGTTTTTTTTGTTGTTTTTGTCTTTTGTTTTGTCACATGGTGTTTGTTGTTTCGTCATATGGACCTAATGTGGATGGTTTTTAGTGTTTTTGGCCACATTTGTCAAAAGAGAATAATCTGTGCTTGGTGGTTGCGCCATCTCAGCAGCACATGTGTACCAGCAGCGATTTTGATTGGGAGGAATGTTGGCGCCATTTGACTTGTCAGTGATGGAAATCCCGGGGGCGCTTATTTTTTTGCACCTGTAATGGGCAGCATTTTTCACAACCTCCTTTTGTTTAGCAGAGATGTTGGCGCTGTTGGATGGATGGCTTTTGGAGCCGAGGATGAAGTGAGAGGAGTGTCAGCGCTGAGCGTGGATGCGTATTTGGAATTGAGAGTCGCCACTTAGAATTGAAACGGATTTACATGGGACAGAGGCTTCAAATGAGTCACGCTAATTTTACACCAGCTTTTTCGAGGCGTTACTTGCATCACTCAAACTGCATGAGGCTCTTCACACTGACGTTAGTTCATTAGACGTTGTTTATCAATGAGTCTCATTTGCATAGAAATGGGCAATCGCCACAGATATGCATATTAACCATTTAAAATACGTGCAAATACCACCGGCGCACTGAGACACATTCTGCTTGGTATCTCAGTTAGTGACGCATTTCACCATCTTTGTGGATTAGGCACCATCTGTTTGCTCCATTTCTACCAGTTTGCACCACGCAAAAGCCACACAAACATTTTGTGAATTCGGCCCCGTCTTCTTTTTTCCCATGACAACCAACACCTCCTCACTAAAGAAGAAAGCCCAAATAGTTGTCCTTAGTTCATTAACATGAAGTGAGAAAGAGAAATGCCAAAATGGCATTCACCACTAGATCACAACACCTCTAAAGTGGGCTCAGCTGCAAAGCTGCCTAAATCAAAAATCATTATTTACACGACACTTTGATGACACCAATCACAGCAAACTCCCCTCAGCATTCAGCTGAATCACACTTGACCCGTTTAGTCACTCTACATGGCCCAAGTCAGCGGCGCAATTCATTCACTGAAGGAAAAAAGGTTTGTATGGATGATAACAACCATAATTCCCAACACACAAAACAAAACAATCCCAGATACCTGCTTCACCAAAAACGAAACCAATTATATCTTCTAGAGCAGGCGTGCCCATTACGTCGATCGTGATCAACCGGTAACACGCGGACTGGTCCCAAGTCGATCGTGAGGGGTTGAAGGGGGAAATGGAGAGAGGGGTGGGAGAAAAGATTTGATGTATGTAGGTTTCAGTTTCATTCATTTACGGGGCCGTTAGGGCTGTTTCTGATCGTGGTGTGCATGCTTGCATATGCGCATGTGTGCATGGTTGTGCACCCACGTGTGTGCGTGTGTGTATGCTTGCATGCTCGCGACCGGGTCGATCGCGGGAGGTTGATCGCTTCAAAAGTCGATCTTTGGTCAAAAAAGGTTGGTCAGCCCTGTTCTAGAGCTCGACAGGCTTGAGGCTGCTGTGAAGCCCTCTCAAGTGAATCCACTCCACTTTGGATTCGCTCCGAAAGTAACAAAACAAACAAACAAACTTTACTATCGTGCCGATAATGGCTGTAAAAAACAGGCTGGACACCTTTTATCTAACTAGGAGAGCAATACTAAGAAATGTGCGGACCAGAAAAACACACACCCAATTCATCAAACAAGAGCATACACACCTCTGCTCTCGGACGGGCCCCCAAATGCTATTGGCGAAAGGCATGACTGATGTAAACCAGTTGAGATGGCACAAGAGAGTGACAAAAAAAGGTGCAAAAATGATGACCAAGAAGTAATTGGGTCAAAAATAACAGAAGGCAATAATGGAAATTAAACTCACGGGGGGGGGGGAAAAAACTGCGACACTGGGTGGGGAGGACCTACTGAAGATTGATGACAATTGAAATTTTATTCAGCACGGTGCATCATCTGGTGTTCATTGCATAAATGAGTATATTTTGAATTTTGACCTCTTTGTGTGTGGTTAATATATTCTCCTTGTTCTTGTTGGAATCAGCTCTTAAAGCTTTGGTGTCCCCCAAACAGTCCAGAAAAACGTTGGGTTCGTCTATCAAGGCTTAGCAGAGTGGTTCATTGCTCACTGTTATCACCACTGATCAGGATAAAGCAATTGTGCAATAGAAAAGTATTGCTTCCAAAAGTTTGATGTGTAGTGAATCTGTGTGCTAAATGTGGAGGAATCCTACATGAACAAGTTCTCCTTTGTTCGTCACAAATATGTGAAAAAGTAATGAATGTCGCTGCTGGTGGGAGCACAACAGAGAGGACAGACGTGGATGAAATATGAAGACACGCAAGCATTGCTGCGGGTGTGCAAAGTTGCAGCCCCTCTGGAAGCCCCCACTCATTTATTTATGTTTTTGAGGTTGAAATGAGGGTACCATTGTGTAGAGGTTGCAGGCACTTTCTGTTTGCACAAGGAGAGTTCTGTTTCTATACTGTAATATGCTTCTCCAACACATCATCATAACTCAAAACCCAAGCTCAGTGATTCTCAACTCAAAACTGATCATCGGGTGAAATTTTCCAATGTTAATTATTTAGACGAAAAGTTATTTCTTTTCAATTAATTGACCAACGTGTTGCTGATGGTGTTGTGGTACACTCGCCTGACTTGCGAGCGGGCAGCGTAGTATCCGTTCCCACTCAGTGATGGTGTAGGTGTGAATGGTTGTTTGTCTCGTCTTGCGCCCGATGTTCGCCGGGATAGGTTCCAGCATCCCTGCAACCCTGTTCAATGTAAGCGGTGTTGAAAATGGGTGGATAGATGCGTGATCTACGACAATCGCGTGTACTAACGGAGCATCGCTGTGCTGTGAAAAAACACGCATGTCCATTTTGGTCATTTAAAAAAATGTTTACATTAATGGATTGTCTGTGGGGTGGCACTCTAGTCGCCTCACAGTGCCCAGGTGCTGGGTTCAATTCCGGCTCCGGCTTCCCTGTATGGAGTTTGCATGTTCTCCCCTTGCCTGCGTGGGTTTTCTCCGGGTACACCGGTTTGGTCCCACATTCCAAAAACATACCAATGAAAAGAACAAGGTGTCTTTTTAGAAATTCGTTCTAAACCACTTTTTTCCACAACTCTTCTGATGTTCACATTTAACAATTCAACAAAAAAAAAAAAAAATTGTTCCTTTGCTTTCAACTGACACTACGAAATAATACATACATTTTTTAAGCAACAGAACCTTCAATCTAAAAATGCACGCAGCATCTGTCACCTTGGCTCATGAGCCTCTTTAGAGAACGACGTGTATTTTAAGATAAGATAGTCATAGTCTCACAATGGAGAAATTCCCACTTCACAGCAGCAAAGTTATGAGAGGAAGAAGTAAAAGAACAAAATAAATAGGAGCTACTGGAAAGGCAGCCACTCTCGCGGTGCCATCGTGAAGTCAAAATAACACAACAAAACACATAAGACACAGACAGTCGTGCAATCTTAATCACTTTTCCCGCATACACTTTGTTGTTTGAAGCAGTTATAGATGAAAGAGGAGAGGATCAAAATTAGCTGCTAACCAAGACCAGCCCGATGGCCTCTGCTATTTATCAGGGTATATAAACATTGATACAAAGGGTTTTATAGTTCAAGAACCTTTCATGAATCAGGTGCCTTGAACGTTGAAGAGTGCAGACATATTGTGAAAAGATTGAAACCTGCCTTCATAATTAAAAACATAATACAATCATTTTTCTTTACTATCGTGCCTATAATGTGAGGCTCTCATATACTGAAAATTCAGTTCAGGAAGAATGACACAACTGAAAATGTTGGAACCTCCGAGTCTTCGTTTGTTTTAGACACTGGCACAACACCGCTATTGAACTGTACACTGCAACGCATCATAAATAGAGCTTACTTGGAAAAAAAAACCCCTCTTGATTTAACTTATCTTGTTGAGCATTTGCAGGAGAAAAATTGGTGAATGCTAGACATTTTAAAAAGTCTACAAGAACCCGAAACGTATCGTCATCAGAATCTGAATCAGATTTATGCAAGGAATACCCAAGGAATTCATTTCCCAGTTACAACTTGTTCGAGGAACATAAATAAGACAGCAATAATCAACATGGGGGAGACAGAACGAGAAGCCTGGCGGGTCGCTGTTAAGCACCCCGATATCTTCGATGTGAAAGGAAAACTGAAAGAGGGGGGGGGGAAGACTCCAACCATTCTTCTTAAATGGGAGGATGGTTTGAGCCAGAGAAAAAAACCTCAGCACAAGTCGCGTACATTTAAAAACACAGCACAACAATTATCGAGACTTGACATGTAATGAACTGGGTGGAGAAGGGAGGGGAGGAAGGAGGGGGTGCATCACAATCTGTGAAACGGGGCTGCATGTAGGTGCGCTCAAGTCTCTCCACGGAGCGAATAGAAATCCAGCGAAGACGATATTGTGCCTGCAGCTGCAGCTTATCAGTCACAGGCTCAGGGGGTAGTATAGGGAGAAGGAGATAGGTATACTCGCGTCCGTGTGTTTTTCCATCCAGGGGAATGTTGGTCCAACTACTCCCAGGTCTCTTCCAACGCATGAGTCTGAGACTTGTCACCTGTCCCACATGTTCCATGTCGGCCACCAGCTTGTGATCTTCCAATGGAAGCTGAATTTTGCGATAGATCAGGAAACTGCTAAGCAGGATACCTGTTATCAAAAGTCCAATAATGTAGATGCCTTCCACATTCTCGACGGAAAATATTGTCAAGCACACCATTCTCAGCTTCAGCTAAGGATCTAAGGTGTAGCCCAGCAGCAAATGTCCAAGAGGGGCAAGAAGGCTGCCCACCGCCTGCTCTTTTCATCGAAAAAATTTTGTCCATACTGCTGAGAGTCCAGCTGACTAATGCCATGGTTTGTCTATTCGGAAGAAAAAAAAATACGGAGGCTATATCAAGACAAGACAGCACATTAGACAAAGTCAGCAAAGCAAAGGAGTAAAGGGGAGGGAGGGGAACCAGAGCAAGAACTTGCTCAACTAATGGCCAAAGTCATTTTTCCATTTTCTTCAGAAAACATGAAAACTGATCCAAATGCTGATTCTATTTTGCATTTAAAAAAATACATTCAGGGGGGAGAACTGGATGACTTGTTTAACTAAGGGCACAGCTGATTTTAGCAGATGGCCAGTATCCTGAGGAGATGTTTAAGGCAACAAAAAAAAAGTTACACAGTGTCTTATTCCCTTGAGCAGCACTCAATTGTGAGTACTGTATTTGCAAAGGCAGCGAATTTTGCATTCTCCTCATCAGAGTTCTTTCAAGGTTGCAAATGGTCTTCAAACCGTTGCGAGACATTCGGCAGACGTTCACCTGTACTATTCTTGTCACAAGGGCATTTTGAACATCTTCAATATGTCCTTGCAACAAGATAAAAAACTCTAAAACTGTTGATGAACATCTGGCGACCATTTAGCGAACATTTGCGACCTTGAACGAACCCTGATGAACAATAAGATTCGCTGCCTTCTAAAACCGTTCAGTGGGATTAGGGGCTTTAGGCCATTATTTTAAGAGCGTGACGATATTTCTAACCATTAGACAATGACAGCTGAGCTTCCCTTTTACTACTGCATTTCATTACTCATAAACATGAAAGTTCATGCTCAGTTAAACGATTTTCAAATCTCTGCAACCTCTATTATCAGCAACTGAGGTGAAAAATGATAATTGATTGCTTTACTGACGCTAAACTGTCGTCTTTGAGAAACATCAGTTTCTCATCAGTTGTCAAATTTAATTAGTCTATTTTCAGTTGAGAAAGAAAAAAAGAAAAAGGCAACACAAACTAGTCTTCTTTCTTGTACCAGTAAATGCTGTCTCAAGGGTGCAGCAGTGAAAGCAAAGCGTTTCACTGCTGAATTTGAGTCCCATAGCAACAAAGCTTTAATTTAGCTTTCACGAGATTTCATACTTACACCACCTTTTGCCCTATTGACTCACCGCACACCATGGACTCGGAACAGACAAATCAGCAGTCGAAAATGAATAAATGATACGATCACTTGATGTCATTTAAAAAAAACATTATTTGTCTACCTTTTTTTAAATTCAGTTCTAATAATAATCATGAAATAGTATAATTTGCAAATGGCGAGGAAGGCTAAAACAGTATGCCACGCATTCCTTTTAGGTTCTGATCAAACCGAATAATGTTTTAGGATTCCCCCCCCACCAAAAAAAAATGCAGGCTCAGACAAAGTGCAATCACAAACATATTTATTGAATTAAATCACACCGATCAAGTACAAACTGAAGTCGCTGATCACAAGGTGCCAGGAAGCCAATCCTTGAAATCAAACGCGCTTGCAAAGGCAAAGCTTCATTTGAAGACCAAGAATACACAAACAAAATAGCCCCAAATACAAAAACACAAAAACAAAGAGCAACACTACAATAGCAAAAAAAAAACTTTTCAACATGGGTCTATGAACAAAACAAAATCAACTATAAATGGTTATCGCGAGATCAAGAAAATCACACTTGAAGCACAACAGCAAGCAAGGTCGATCATCCGACAAGGCGTAGCGGAAGTCAGAGTCCTTCAATACAGGGCAAGGCTTGATGGCGAAGCGTGGCACAGGTGCACCTGCTGGAGGGAAACGCCCTTCACTCCAGCTGGAGCTGGAACACAATCAAGACAGAACATGACACTACCGTGTTGTATTGATTAACGCGTACGGAAAGTGAAATGGGCTTATGCAATTATGTCTT
>CAAKHF010011759.1:0-10459 GCA_901007745.1 Hippocampus kuda
GGTGTCCCCTGCCTACTGCCCGAAGACAGCTGGGATAAGCTCCAGCACCCCCCGCGACCCTAATGAGGATGAAGCGGTTCGGAAGATGAATGAATGAATGAATGTTCAGTGCTCTGATCAGTGGTTGCTGTTTTTAAAAACGCGACATGACTAAAGTCGGCTTGGCTTGGCAAGTAACCTTCTCTTCCTTCCCATAACCATCTGGGTGAATGTGAAGCTGCAGCACTTACTTAAGAAAGATGATGTATGTTGGCTCCATTGCGTGATTGTCTTTCTTGTATTATAGGACCGAACTCTGCTGGCGAGTCATAATAAATGCGTCATGAGCTAAATATTTTCATCAACACAACACATGGGCTCTCCTGAAACAATCCCAATAGAATTTAGTGGCCACCCATGGGATGAGATCAGACACGCTAAGGTACAGGGCTCATACAGCTGTGAAATCAGACGATGATGATGACGATGATGATGATGATGATGATGATGATGATGATGATGATGATGATGATAATAAGCATGGCACCCATGTGCTTAACTGTAGCCATATGAGCCAGGGAACTATGGGTCTGACCACCGCACGGTCAGAAGTATAGCAGTGCATAGTGGACTAATGGAAAAAGGTACAAGTGGGAAGGCAAACAGACGACTGGTGCATTGCAGTGGTGGAGCAAACCATTTCTTTTGCTCATCCAACGAGTGCTGTGATAGAAATTGGACCTGACCATGCCAGAGGCTGGAGATGAGACACTCTGGCACACATACACACTCACACACACACACACACACACACCCACACACACACACACACACACACACACACACACACACACACACACACACACACACACACACACACACACACACACTCAGAGTAACATCATAAACCTCAGAAGGACAGCCTTTGACGTTAGCAAACTTAGAGGGCCTGCAGTGCAGAAACCCAAGAGACAACCTCGGGCGCCTTGAGTGGCTGCAGAGTTGGCAGAACAAGCCGGAATTGCTGCAAATGATTGCATGTTCACGGTAAACATTTATGAGCTGGAACACAAGCATAAATGAAGAAACGCTTGCATGCATTTAAGGATGTGTTTGATTGATACAATGAAAGGGAGAAGAAAATTCCTGTGTCTCGTAATTGTACGACAGGTTTATTTGATGAAATCTTCTCATGTGAATACATTGACAGCTGTATAGTGGTTGACTGATTAGCACGTCCACCTCACAGTGCAGAGGTGCAGGGTTCGATTCCGGCTCCAGCCTTCCTGTGTGGAGTTTGCATGTTCTCCCCATGCCTGCGTGGGTTTTCTCTGGGTACTCTGATTTTCTCTCGCATTCCAAAACATGCATGGCAGGTTAATGGGCCACTCTAAATTGTCCCCAGGTGTGATTATGAGTATGAATGGTTGTTCGTCTATGTATGCCCTGCGATTGGCTGGCAACCAGTTCGGGGTGTACCCCGCCTACTGCCCAAAGACAGCTGAGATGGGCTCCAGCACGCTCCGCGTCCCTCAGTGAGGATAAGTAGATTAGAATATGCATGGAAGGCTGGATAATACATTGACTTTGGGGATTTTGGGGATTTAGCGGCCCTTAGCGGTTACAATGCAAATTGCAACCATAGCTCCCACTGGTGAGGCCATGCAGCTGAAACCTGACTGCGATGAAAAAATATTACTACGATTAACAACCTCTTCTGCTTTGCATGATGGTTTATTCACATTTACAATACACCAATCAGAATTCTTCAAATATCCATGAAATGATAGAGGGGCTGCAATCTCCCTCTCTGATTCCTGGCATGGCTGACCAGTCTGCAAGATAATCATTCAGATCACATCTGCCACACCCCTTCAACCGGCCCACCCCATCTCCCCTCTGCCTTCTAGCTCAAGCTGCCATTGCGGCACAACCAGTTGCTTTGACAAAGGACACAAGTTACCTTGGGTGTCAGATTGGCTCAAGCCGTCATGCTTTCAATCAATTGCAAGTGGGTGCGTTTGGAGGCTTTTTTTTTATGCATTATTTGGTGGCTGTATTTACGTGACCGAATTTTTTATTGTTTCTGGCCATATACTGTATTATGTACATGTGCAATTATGTGTAACCCAGTTTGATAGACTGAAGTTTGCATATGTGAATGTGCAGACAGGTGTGTTGGCCTGAGTCCGGCTGCAAATATAGTATACAGATGAATAATTAAATCTCCCCGACAAAGATTATAAGTGTCTATATTAAAACTTTAAACCATAAATATACCACAGTCAATGATCCAAAAGCACTTTAATATCATTTCAAATGTTTGCAAAACATGTTGATACATAACCGTACAAGCATAGCACAACACTTAGCAGCTAAGGACATACATGTGCACCATGTACAGTATAGTACTTGTACAGTGTGTGCATGTCAACAGTTATGATGATTATGATGATGAATTACTGTAACAGTGCAGTCCAGTGTACACAGTTAACTAGTTAACTGATAATCAAAGCACAGTTGGTTGGAGGCGAGTGGCGATGCTCTGTGGGGCAGCGTGTTCTGCTTTGAAGGCCGCTGGGCCAATGTAGCCCTTAGCGCTTCTGTATTTACTGAGTCGATACCGGTGGACCTACACAATGACATCACAAATTGGCGGTCCTAGACAAGTTTTGCGATGTTCTGCCGAACAGTAGATATGGATTACGCAGTTTCATATGTCCTTTTGTATGTTAATCATGGTGTGGCAAAACTACCATTTTAACTGTCAGTTTATTTTTTGGCTTTGTTACGGCTGACAGCCAACTTCCATTGTTTACATAAAAAAAATGCATGTAATACAAAACTAAGAAAATAATCTTCCTACTTTTTTTTTTTTTTTGCCAAATTGCGTATAGACACGTTTTGACCACAAAAAACGGAGTTCCCAAAGAACAGTATTGGAGTTGGCAAATTTGTGTTTGCCAAACTGCAAATATGTGGTGGTCCACTCCATGCTGACAAAATGGCAACTCGAGATACATTTTGTAACATGTTTTAACAACTGTACAGGTGGATCTGCAACTACCGGAAATATAGCCATTGGAAAATATACTGCCTCAATTAATAAAAACAGCTTATCACGGCTAGGATGCAAAAGAGTGCACATTTCGGTTTAGTCATACTGCTGGATGTCTGTGGGCTCACGTTGGATGGCCGCTGACTAAAAGTGACTTTCCTCACGGCCACAGTACACACAGCAGCACAACACCATATGTGGAGCTACTCAATCTATGCATGGCTGCCTCCCTTAATTAGCAGAGAATAAAACAAATCAAAATAGCCCTTGAAAATTCAAGCTTCTTTTCACCTCCCTTAAGCAAAATTACATTTTCTTGCATGTGGGTTGATCAGGCTAAATGTGTGAAATACACGAACATCATAACATGTCATTTGAGATGCAAGCAGACAAAAACAAAACATAAATTAGAGGCATGATGCAGGTGTCATGTCAGGCTATTTTGCTCATAATTTTTCACAATGAATTTTGAGTAATAAGACACCATGAACCATTCGCCTGTGAAGAATTAAAAAGAGGCTCGAAGCTTCACAGCTATTTTTTTAAATCAGGGATGTATGACCTTCTATCTTAAAATTCAGTAGTATTATATTCACATGAACCTGAATCTCCTTTGATCTATAGTAAATGTTGGCTGTGGGGAAAAAAAAGACAATATATGTGTATGTAAAAATGACATCCATCCATCAATCCTCATTGGGGTAATATTTGTAATAAAACCACTTCCAGACCATAACTACAAAAGAAATGAAAAAAAGTAAGTGGAGCAGTAACTGAGCATTCCTTCTTCTTTTGCAGCTCGGCTGTACTGTAGTTCTTTTTGTATTGTCTGATGCTGATCTTTTTTGTCATTAAGGCTGTAAATACACATAAAAAAAACGGAATATGAATGTAAACATGGCACAACCTGAATTAAGTAGCCTCTCCTGCACTGCATTCGTGTGTTGTACTGGAATTGGAGGATGACGCGTTGTGAAGTTGCTGGACTCACGCAGAAAACCTTTGCATCGCCAAAGGTCATCCGATCTTATAAAGGCTAACAGCGCCTCCTGCTGGAAAATGTTGGACAACAGCAATCCCATTCAGGCGTCGATTTTACTATGCGGGAGTCGGGCCTACTCTACTAACGACTTCCGATTTATGTCTTTCCTGTTGCTTTAATTTGAAGCAAAACTATAGATTTGAGTCATATCTATTGTCAAATCACCGATTTGACAATTTGACTAAACCAGCAAACGAGATTTGCCGCGGTTGCCAAGGACCTCTGGAAAACATCAATGAGGAAATAATGAAAAGCAAGCGTTTCTTTTGCATTGTTTATTATCATGAATCTTTCATTACTCACAAGCATTTCGGGGCTGTTTTCCCTCCGTGCAACCTTACACAAAAGATTCCTCATTAGCATACTCGAGAAAACAAAGCTTTCAAGTTGCCAAAATGTTCTCTCCGGAGTTTGGAAAAGGCACTTGCAGCAAATTCAAATTTGAACAACATACCAGTGAAGGTCATTTTTTCCAATCAAGACTCACCCATCTCTAAAAGTCCCCAAAGTATCCATCTTGTCCCCGCTTGCAGGAAATCAATCTAGAGGAAGACATTTTGCAGATCTGCGGGTGTTTGCAAACAAGATGGAAATGGAGACGCCTCCAGCAGCAAGAAAGACGCCCTGCAGGGGAGGGTGGGAGTCTCCCGTGTCATGATAAATTATTCATTCATCACCGGGGTGTGTTCACAACACATCTTAAAATTCACAGGGGAAAAAATGAGAAGCCACTTCATCTCTCTCTTTTTTTTTTTTTTGGTTTATGAAATAATTTTTGATCATCAGTAACCTTTGCCATTAAAAACAGCTGTGATACTTTTTTTTTTTAAAGATACCTGACTAATTCTTAGGTTTGCTTTAACACGAGAGCAGAACAAATGTAGAACACGTATATATGGGTTTCGATGGAAAGAAGCGCTGAATTAAAGATCTTTGATGGCATCATCTGCAGCTGAGTGCCCACGCACACTTATACGCTCACGGGCACGCGCACACGCACGCACTCGCACACGAACACACACATGCATACAGTAACACGCACACACTCTTCCTTCCGTTCACTCACCACACGCATCCTCGCTCATTCCCACGCATTTCCCATTAAGTGTCGGATGCAGAGCAGCTATGGGCTGGATGCATCCCCATCTTTTGTCCAAATCGAATCCACTGCATCTGTCGCTCTATTTTTTTTGGACTAATCCACAATCCGCTCTTCTCGCGAACAAACAGCAGTCCTCGCGTTTACCTGTTCTAAACGGCAGAAAGAAAAGAAAAGAAATCAGACAGATTTGTGGCCGCACACTGACAGTGGCAGATTGGACAAGAGGAAAACCACCCAAGGAGAAAGACTCGGCGCATCTCGCCCCCCCCCCCTTTATTTAATTTAGATTTTTTTTTTAAACATTACTTTCTTTCGAAGCTGACGCCTGGTAGCCCGTGGTGACCTTGAGAAGAAACATCTCGTTAGTGTTCCCAAAAGGTAGAGGTGGAAGGTGCGCGCCGAGTATCAGACGTGTGCGCGCACTCACGCGAGGTTATGACCGCCTTCCATCACCTGAACACCAGGCTGCTGCCGCTCATGATGATCATCATGATGATGATGGGATGCTTGATCGTTGACGGAAGTAAGTGTCTTGTCTCTGTCATTGTCATTGTGTGTTTGGCTGGAATCAGTCCGGTAGTGGCTGACATAGGCTACTCCAATGCACAATGTGTCATATATGCAGTGATTCGCATTATACTGCGATTATCATGTTATGTCAATTCCGCTGAACCCCTTAATTAACCTTTGAAAAAGCAATAAGAATCCGTTTTAAGGGCCATACGAACAAGCCCACTTGCTTGTAGCTTTTCCATTAGACGGCAGAAGGCACCATAAACCAGTGGTTTCACCTGTTGCCTTTCAAACAAGAGAAACTGTCATGGCTTCCCGTGATGGTCTGGGCTTTGTGTTCAAATATCAGGCCCATAATTCACACTGAGCAAGTCAATTTGTGAGTAAATTGATGAGGTCAGTATAAGACTTATTGATGTGCCATGACATTCCACTACATGCAAAAATGCGTGCCTCGTCTTAGTAAAGGCTTGGAAACACAATAGACCACCTGTCATTAGCATCATAAAGCACTTTAAAGTAGACTCTTTCAAGTGTAGTGAGCTTTCAATGTTAAATATAAAATGAGAAAACCTTTATTTGTCCCACACTGGGGAAATTTGCAATCTACAGCAGCAGAATTGAAGGTTGGGGGAGGGGGGTGGTAGAAAAGAAAAACATAGTATTGCATGCAGAAAAGAAATGTTTCAGAAAAAAGATCTGTACACAGTACAAAATGCAAAATAAAATATAAAAATATAGATATAAGTATATATAAAGTATACCATTATGAATTACAAACTGAATGTGTACATATATACAGGACACATATGACTTTCTGGGTTTCTCTGAGAAGTCAGAAATGAATCAAACATAACATTCCGTCATCCAAACTTTTTTTTTTTTTTTTACTGTTCAGCAACGCAAGTAGATGGATAATTGGACATCTTAAATTCATTTTTTTTAATTTATTTATTTTTTGTAGAACACTAACTTTGAACATCCATGAATAAGCAGAAGTGTATTTTAGGATTAAAATGTAATTTTTGTGAAAGCGCTTCTACATACTGGGGTAATAATAGTGACAATAACACACAAAAGGGTTTTGGTAATGAGTTCTGCTGTTAATTTAGGGCAGCTGTTGCATTAACCTGGTCTACCCACATGATAATACATTAGCTACTGCAATGTATTCTGGGAATTGTATCATTGCATTCAGTTGAAAAAAAGTGCATTTCATGCATTGTAATTATAGTGTCATCAGTGGTTATATTTTTGAGGGTTCTATGATTAATTGCGGCGTGTCCGATAACATCTAAAAAGTGTCAAAATACGCCCACGGTTGTATTGGGAGTCAAGTTAACCAGCAAAGGAGACAAGACATCAGACAGGGTGCTCCCCTGATGCATCAGCTTGCCTGACAAGAACCCATTGATGCAACAAACAGCAGATGCTGTAACATATATTTGGAGCAGCTTCTCACTCAGTGTAGTTTTTCTTAGTGCAGCCTGATTGTTTTGTTTAACACCAATGACACTGTGGGTATACAGGTATATACTGTATATGTACAGCATTTGTTCATCAATGTTTTGTTTTTTTCTCAGAGAAGTCAGAAATGAATCAAACATAACATTCCGTCATTCAAACCTTTTTGGACTCTGTGTAGAGCAGCTCTTTCCCATGGAATCTTCTTCAAGTCCAGCAGTAGCACTTTGTTTTTGAGTCAAGTGGGTACTTTATGCCTTCATATCTCAACTCGAAAAACAGCTGTGGTAAAGCTGTCAAAACGGTAATTGATTGTCCACCAGGGAGATTCCAAAGGCATATCTCTTACTGACTGGCTCTCTGGCCCTTTCAATGAGCTGCGGTGCAAATCAACAGGTGTTTAATTCATCCGGTCAGCCTTCCACTTTCTTGACACTCGATGGAGCAAAGCATCCGTGTCAGATGAGTCCATCAATGGAGACCAGGGGGAGGCTAATCTGCATTCGCGAATGTCAATACAGTATTGATTCAGCAGAGGAAGTGCTTTCAGGGTTCAGACTTCACATTCTTTAACATAAACAGGGTGAGTTATCTTCCCTCAGGAGCATCGGCAACTCCTGGAGATGTTTTTCCATTTATCCACCGATCCATTTTTTTATACCACTTACAGTATCATGTTGAGGGTTGTGTGGAGCTGGAACCTATCCCAGCTGACTCTGGGAGAAAGGAAGACCACACCCACAACTGGTCGCTAGTCAATCAGAGGGCACATGTAGAGACAGTCCATTCACGTGCGTCACTATTGAGTGGGAACTGCACCCGCACTGCCTGTACAAAGCCAAACAAGTGAACCAATACATCGGCACTGACTATAAGATTTTTTGCAGCATCCATTACAAGATCTGTCTAAAAAAAATCTTCCATTACAATGGGAAGTCCAAACTTTGTTTTCCGGTGGCTCCATTCAGAAAAATCTTGCAGATCTCCACATCCAGAGCCAAAACAAGAAAAATCTGTTGAAAGCTACAATAAATATTTTTAAAACAGCATTAGATTGAGGATTATTAATGTGATTTGTTTACAAATTCGATTACATGAAGCAAAAAGTAGAAGAAACCATTTTAGCTTTATCCACTTATGGAAAAGCAAAAATGTTACAATTTTAGTTCTAAATAGCCTTTGTGTGCCTTTGCATATTTAAAAATGCTCTCTAAAATCAATCATTGTTATGTATGTTTGTCGTAGTGACAATGGAAGTATACTTTGAAAGTAAAAAAAGGTAAATGTTCTCAATTTTAGTTCATCAAGTGGTTGCACAAAATAAAATCATCTGGTCCAGATGCATTTTTTAAAGTAGACAATATGACTGCTTAAAAATATATATCTAGATACAGGTGAGTTTAATTTGTGCAACCACTTAACCAAATAAAATGGAGTAAATTCAATACACCATTTTTTTTTTTTAGTGTGGCGTGGCAGGCCATATCAAATATTATATATCCTACACTGGATTTTTGTTGCTGTTGCTGAATTTACTACATTTTATTTCATCAAATAGTTGCACAAAATGCAATCATCTGGATGTTGTTGTAAAAATGTATCTGGATTCAAATGATTTTATTTTGTGAAAAAACTTTTGATGAAATGAAATTGAGTTTTTTTCAGTGTATTTAAGCCATGGGCTGCTACAAAAAAAAAAGGATCTCAGACACCACTGCTTTACCAGGCATCTCATGTTTCATTGACTGAATTTCAGAGATGGAGTAAATGAACAATACAGTAGGTTCATGATTGCGGTAGTAGTTTGCAGTGGCGGAAAAGTACACTGCGGCATGGTGAGAGGTGGTTGAGAGAAGATTTGCAGCGCTCGTTGAACAAATGGAATGGTGGCTAAATGTAAGGCGTCGCGTCAGCAGTAGCTGTGATGCAGGAACACATTTTGGAATGATCACCAAGTTTCTGTCAGCCATCAAGAAGGTTCATAAAAATCCAATCTCATTTCTTGATATAGTGTACCGACATCAGCATGCGCAGCTTTCATTGTCTTTAGGGGAAGCCGCGCACGCACATTCATCCTTCGCGGAGTGCCATTAGCCAGATGAGCCTGTCCCAGTCGATCAGCAAACTGGTTGTTCCCTCTGATCGAGAGACTGCGCTTGAACAGACCATACAGAAAGTCAACCAGTAAACAAAAGTCACAAGGCTCATGTCTTTATTTTTTTCTGTATCAGGAGGAAAAAAAAAGTCAAAAGGAGGCTGGATTTGGAGTGCTTGATATTGTGTCAAGCTTGTAAGCAACGAAAGGCGAACTGAAAGTGAATAGGATTCGCCTTTTTAAGATGTGAAATCGGGTTATATTTGTCATCCAGACTTTTACAAATGATCAATGAGCAGAAATATATCATTTGCATGCAACATGAACGCTGGTGAAGGGTTACTTGTGTGCTTCTGCTACTGCACTTTTACAGCACATGGTTTCATTGATCAATACGTGTGGTTTTCCTGCCACGGTTTTTTCCATCTCTTGCTTTTTCATGACTCTCTCCATTATTGATCTCATCTCTGTCTTAGGTCATCCATCTCACTTTGACTCGTTTTTTCTCTTTCCCATATCAAAATATTGAATTTTTTCCTGCATCTTTCTGTGATCGTACTCAGTGTATCCATGTCATGTTCTGCCAATGTTCGTCCTGTGTATCTGTCTGTGTCTGACTCATTCTCATAATGGCCTCATGGGAGAGTGTGTGAATGTGTGTGTGTGTGTGTGTGTGTGTGTGTGTGTGTGTGTGTGTGTGTGTGTGTGTGTGTGTGTGTGTGTGTGTGTGTGTGCGTGCGTGTTGCAATTTCAATACAAGGGAATGTCAGAATTTTGCTGCCATGATATGACGAAGTTCATAGAATGCTTTGTAAGCTAGTAACAGATCTATGCTTGCCTATCTATTTTCTCACTTCAATGGGGATGGATGCTTAAATCACACACGCCAGTAGCCTATGAATGAAAAATCACAGTTGTTTTCTTGATTAGGAATTAAAGGGCGAGTTTTCTATTTTTCTAATCATCATTTTTTGTCATATTTGGAACAACTGTCAGTATAAGCCAGAACCGATATGATCAGTGAACGCACAAAAAAAAAGGGGTCTTAACCACGCACTCATGTGTTAGCATAGACTTTGCCGAAACTATCGTGTAAAATCTACCATGGAAAAAGTTACGGCATCTATCATAAACAATCTATATAATCCAGAAAATATTCACATATTAGTATAACATTGTGTGCGTGTGTGTTTGTGTGCGTGTATG
>CAAKHF010011762.1:0-16213 GCA_901007745.1 Hippocampus kuda
CACACACACACACACACACACACACACACACACACACACACACACACACACACACACACACACACACACACACACACACACACACACACACACACACACACAGGGCTGCATTCTGATGAACGCTGTGCAAATATTGAACACTTCGACATTACAAACACATCTTTGCCCCCAAAATGCTGCCTTTTACAAGCTTTCCACAATCTCAAGACCTGCCTGCAGGAAACCGCCACCACTACGAACATGGGATGGAGGAGCTTATCACATTTAAAAGAGGAAGGAAAAAAAAAAGAATTTGAGCGGGTTTTTTTTTTAATTCACAGACACCAAAAAACAAAACATGAAAGGATCTTAAACTTTTGGTGTTAAAAGGGCGACAAAAAAATAAAATCCCAAGGCGTCAAGAGCGACAACTCTTTGAGGCCCGGTGATGAATGAACTCTGCTTGGATTGAATAGATGCTACGCGGGAGAGCAGTGATTGGTCGAGGCTGCTGTCGATCAAATGTTGCTCAGTTTTTTTTTTCTCTGTGAAGTATGTGTGTGTGTGTGTGTGTGTGTGTGTGTGTGTGTGTGTGTGTGCACGCGCGTGCGCCTATATGGATTTGGAAGAGTCCTGTTTGCTGATGAGCACCTCCAGAAGGCGCAGCTTGGCCTTAAGTCTCTTGTAGGCTCGGTATTCGTCCAGCATGGGCTCGCGGTCCTCCTTTTGCACGTTTCTAACAAAGGTTGAAGGAATCACAAATTAAAGCAAATACTTTTTTATTCTTTTTACATTTTAATGCTGGTTAACTTCATTTGACAATGCATATTACAATATACATGTACAATACAATCGTCAAAGTGGTTTCCACTTCGAGGATGGAACAGCGTATCGATATCAGTGTTATTATTTCGATTGACAATGTTTCCGATGAGAACAATTCCTGAAGCTTCCCAAAAACCGCAACTGGGAATGCTCGATACCACTTTGTTTTTCGGACAGATACCAGCATGAGGTGTCATATCTGTTTCTAGCTAATGATAACAACCGTAAAGACACTGTTCCCAGAATACATTGAGTGGTAGAGTACATGTAATTAATGAAGCTCAAAGGACGTTAATCCTTGTCATACATGTGCTTGTGTCACTCATTGTCAGACTTGGGTTGCCTTTGATTATATGTTGGACTGTTTGGGGTTAGGGCGATTGGGTGATCGGGGTTAGGGCGTTCGGGGTTTGGGCGTTCGAGGTTTGGGTGAAATGCAGGGTTCCCACTCTTGCACTTGCTTTTTATTTATGGACCTTATAAGGACTTTTGAGAGCTAATTTAGCCATTTTTTAAGGACTTTTTCTCTATTCAGCAGGGGATTCACGTTGGATTTAATGAACAGAAAGCCACATATGACTGAGTTGGTGTTCAAATCATTGCTGCCAAAGGAAGGGCACGTCTTTATTTTTAGGGGCAATCAGCGAACCTTTATTTGACATACTGTATGTCAAATTGGACCGAAATGACCCAAAGTGATCACGTGATCATCATCGGAACTGGTCGGAGACGGTGGGAAAAGCAGAGCGGGAACCAGGAAGGCATGTGGCCGGACAGCGGGGTTTGAGGGGAAGGGCGCCCTGCGCATTTTCCGACAAAACTATTAATTGGAAGGGTGGGGAAAATGACATACACAAATGAAATGAACACCACAGGTTAATTTATAAGAATTTTGTATTGATTTTAGAAGCTTTCCCTGAAAATTAAGGACAATTAAGAACATAATTTTATAACTTGTTTTTTTATGAACTTTAAGGACCCGTGGGAACCCTGTGTTTTGTTTTTCATTTTTTTTAAATAAAACCGTGACGTTCAGTTGTATGTAAAAATCTTACGAAGATTGAAGACGGATCTTGTAAGCACCGACGTAAATCCCATCTGAATGGGCATCTGTCAGACTGGTACTGCATGCCTTTAATTCCTTAAAATTGTGAGAACCGATGCCTTGAGATGAGGACGGGTAGCGGCCCGATTGCTAATATGGGTATTCACCCATCCCGACCAGAAATGCCTCACGAACTTACTTTGAAATCCGAACCCTCATTTGAAACCAGAATCCTGAATTGAAACTGTCGCCATGTCTTGGAACTCGAACCCTAAGGTGGAGACCCTAAAACTGGCTTGAAACCATGATTTGAAACCTTCCACTGGGTTATAATTAGAGTTGCTAAAATCTCATCTTCAATTAACACTAGAAAATTGGCCGAACGCTCTAACTTGAAACCCTCACCCTGGTTTGAATCCCTAACGCAGTGCGCACGTACCTGCCGTTCCGTTGATAGAATTCTTCCTCAAATTCTCTGATGGTCTTCCTCAGTTTCTTCTTCTCTGCTCTGGCTTTCCACAGCTGTTCCAGCAGCTCTGGCCTAACATGCAAAAAACAAAGGGCGTGACGTCACAGTCATGTGGACCATGTGCATGTGCGTCTGTGCACGTGTGTTCTCACATGGACGAGGCATTAGAGCTAGACAGTCTCAGGTCGAGCGCCATCTTCCCGGACCCTTCCTCCATCTTGGCCCTCATGGACCCCCCTGCGGTGGTGCTCATCTCCATGGCCATGATGACCTCTGAACTCTGCATCTCTCCTCCGCTGCTCTCTCCTTCCTCTTCCTCCTCCTCCTCATCTTCTTCTTCGTCCTCCTCGTTGTAGTCCTCCTCCTCTTTCTTCTTGTCCTCCTCATTGCCATCGTCTTTTTCTCCAGCCGCTTGCTCCTCCCCTTCCTCCTCCTCTTTGATTTCCTCCCAGAAGTGAGCCGTCTCTCCCTCTATGATTGGTTGGAGGATTTGGCTCCGCCTCTTACTGGAAGGCGACACCTGGGCGGGACAACATGTCAACATTGAGATTGTTGCTAATGCTAATAATGCTAACACGAAATGATGTCTCTCAAATGCTAAGATGGTACTATAGCTTATGCTAATAACGCAAATGCCAAAAATGCAAAGAATTATGACCATAGATTGAAACCCTGATACCGGCTTGACACTCTAATTCACAGGTGTCAAAGTCAAGGCCCGGGGGCCAGATCTGGCCCGCGAAAGCAAATCAAGCATGTCAAGTTCCATGATGCTCGCAAACGTCTGAACCAAAATTTCAAATTGTCATATGTAATCCACAATAACAGTTATTATTCTTGACTTCTGATTTTAAAACTAGTTGTTCATCAATTTGTTGTGAGGGGATGAAACATTTAAATGGTTTCCCAAAATTCTTAACGGCCCTCCAAGGGAAACCATAACTACAATGTGGCCCGCAACAAAAATGAGTTTGACACCCCTGCTCTAATTTGAAGCACTAACCTGAAATCTAATCTAGAATCGGAAACGTAAATTTGAAATACCTGGCCTAAAATCCTACTGTGAAACACAACACAGGCTTGAAACTTCACAGTGCTGTCTTAACCCTTTCATGCACCCTAGAGGGTGCCTGACAACATGATAAGCTGTCCACTGTAGTAACCGCTGTCCCTGAAAGGGTTAAAACCAAACTTTGAACAAAAAGATTGGCTTGAAACCCGAACCCTCGTTTGAAAGCCATTATTCGTAAACCTAAAACCTTTTTTTGAAATCCCAACACTGTATAGAGAGCCTACTTTGACACATGAACACTGGCTCATAACCCAAATATTCTGATGCCAAAACTTTGTCATGCTAATTGCGTTGACTATGCTATTGAGGCCAAAGCTAATCATCCAAACATCTCCGCTACTGACGCAAATGATGCGCGTGTACTCACAGTGACGGGCGTGATGGTGACTCTGGTGAGCATCTGCTTGATGAGACGGTAACGCTCGTAGAGAGGCTTCACCACCAGACGCTCCTCGCGAGTCACCTGGCACCGCGCGTTGAAAAGGACCCATTTTTAGTGCACGGCCCCGGCGGACTCGAGCTACAGGTGTGTATGCGAACTGACCGGTCGCCCGTGCAGGCCCTCGTAGTGCAGCAGGTTCTTCTGGAGGACGGTCTTTTCGCAGGACAGTTGTTCTTTTGTCATCTTCTGTGGCGAGCACCAAAGAATGGCGTCAACGTCATCCGATGCCACACTAACCTTACTAAGGCTAACGAGCGGCTCACCTTGATGTCATCGGGCCAGCCGTCCTCCTGCCGCTTGCCGCTCACGCGTCTCTGGATGAGCTCCATGGTCTCCTCGCGGGTGGGGTGCGGCGCCGAGGCCTGCTGCGTCGACGTCTGCTCCAGCGAGGAGCCGAAGCTCTTGGGCAGCGTGTTGCTGCGGGGGCGAGTCTGAGGGCCCAGCTCGCTCTCGGCACGCTGTTTGGCGTCTGTGCCGCAAACCAACAAGAAGGACAACAACGCCATGTGGGAGATGTTTAGAGAGCAACCGACGACTGAGCCCGAGTTGACGGCAATAACACACCAATGCCTTGTCAATGCCAACATGTCAGACACGGATGCAGCATGCAATATTGACATACACACGCACACAGGACTCGATAACATTGAAAGATGGTGGATGCAAGCAATTGATAGTGTGATGGCTTGAAGCCCCACTTTAAAACCCTTCCCAAGACTTGAATCCCTACCTTGACTGAAAATGAGAGTTCAACCCTAAACCAGGCTTGAACCCCTATTTTCCAACCCCAACCCATGCAACAACCTGTCACTTCTCACTGACACTGGCCGAAAAGCTGAATTATAAGCCCACAATTCTGGTTTGAAATCCTAAATGGAAACCCTGACCCTTGTTTGACACCAACTTAAAACCTAAAGCTCAACTTAACCCTTTCACACACCCTATGTAACCTGTCCACTCTAGTAATTGCTGTCCCAGAAAGGGTTAAAAGGTACAGTGTGTAGACTTTAGTGCCACCTAGTGGCGACGTAATATAATGCTACGACCGCTCGGAGAGAGAATACTTTGCAAGCTTTATACCCATTCCAGCAGAGGTGCAAGCAAAATGGCATCCCAAATGACTTCAAGTATTCCGTCGTGTGACAGAGTAAGTGCATGGCAGTTGTCACTTATGCTGTCGTCATCATGTTGATCTATGTTCGCGCTTAAATTTGTCTCTTTTGTGTAACTGTAGAAGACAGATTGCGGCAAAATATGGCGGCCTCCTGTAATTAGTGATGAATTCACCTACAATTACATTACAAAAATACTGTGATGTGATTGAACTTTTTTTTTTGCATATTATTAAACTTAATGGTGGGTTTCTAAAATAATTAATATTGAAAAAACACTTTTTTTTTTTTAACAAACTCTCCCTTTAAAACTCTAACCTTACACTTTAAACCGTCCAATTCCAAATCTCATTTAAAACACTCCTCCTGATTCAAACCCACAATTGAAAACCCTAATCCGACTGTGAAACCCGAAATTGGAACCCGGCGTTGAAACCCGAAACTGAACACAAACAAAGACTTGAAACTTGAACCCATGCTTGAACCCAGAAAATATGAATGGATGAGTGTGTGCGTGTGTGTGTGTGTGAGAGATCTAATGAATTATAGCATTGCTGTGTTCAAAACAACCCCAATAAAAACCACAACAGCTTGAATGACATCACACGTTCGATGGACACACACAAGCACACACATTTACACAGAGAAAGAGAGCACGTGTCGACATGAAGGAAGCGGGAGGGATGCTCTCACAGGGCCACCTAACAGTGGACGCGTCTACTTACGGGCAGGCTGCTACTTACTGAGGTGACACGGGCCCGAGTGGGGGGCGAGTGTGCAATGTGAGGGGGGCGTGAGGGTGGGCGGCGCAGGATGGCGCCTGTGTGAGTGGAGCACAGTCTGGTGCCTCAACGTGCTCCTGGGAAAAAGGTGGTGCTGGCGTCCTGGGTCGGTCGGGTGGGAGTGGGGGGTGGGGGGGGGGGGCGAGAGAGGGAGGAAAGCGGGTTCTCGGGTTATTCACAGGACATATGCGGCGGCCCCCGCAAAGGAGGCGATGGTTGCCTCGCCGAGGGAGACCACGGGATTGGGCGCCACGTGTCGGGTGCTATAACAGCCATTGTACAAATTCACGGCTTTGCAATTTCACTGGCGTCCCACTGAAGGGTGGATGTGTGAGAGCCACTGGTTAGTGCTGCATTCATGCAGTGTGTGTGTGCACGCGTGTTTGGGCGCGTGGGTGTCCATGGCGCTAAACACTCACAGCTCATACGTCTCACACACACGCACACACGTACACACACACACATACACATATACGCAAGGCACGTCTACCTTTGATCTGCCGTCGGATCTTGGTGAGGTCAGTCATCCACTTGAGGACTTTGGTGTTAGCTGCCTTGTCGCCGTGGGACGGCTGCACACACACCACACCCCCCAAAAATGGAAATGATCAAGCGCACGCAGGCTTGGGGTCGAATCAATGGAGTTTACCACAGGTGCACCCCAATTTACTCTTTCACTGTTGTGAACATGATGCATTGCTCAACCATTTACTGCCATCCTTGTACAGTACAACGTACAACAGTCATCTAGAGCAGTGGTTCTTAACCTGGGTTCGATCGAACCCTAGGGGCTTGGTGAATGTCTCAGGGGTTCGACGGGGCCTCTGACATGGAGGGTAAGACACATGCAACTCAACATGTTAATTAGTTATGAAACGCCCACTTGGCCATCGTTGGCTACAGATGATTTACATGACATTGCTTGTCCAATCAGTACTGTGGGAAATTTAGTTCACTCAGTTTTTACCGTGCGACTGTCGTACAATTTTAAAAAACCTATACTTATGCCATGTAATTTTATTTACTTTTTTATGTTTTTAAACAATGTGTTTTTTAAATGTTTTGAATTTGTAAAAGAGTCATATTTTTATTTTTCATAATGAAGTGTTCGGTGAATGTGCATATGAACCAGATGGGTTCGGTACCTCGAACAAGGTTAAGAACCACGGATCTAGAATGTTTTTCGTCAGCGTTTCCCACAACACTGCACATCATTTCGAAGAGTAAATTTAAACAAAAACTATGCTTTCATTTTTGAAAATAACACTGGAGTGTGAGCTTTGTTGAAAAATATTCCAACTATTCTGTGACAGCTGATGAATTGAAAATTATGCAGAGTGACATTTATTGATAAAAAAAATTGAGAAGAACACCATTTGCATAATAATTTCGAAACGCAGAGTATATGACTTGCTCATTGTGATTTCTCTCGTACCTTGTAGTTCTTCTCCTTCTCAAACTGCTCCTCAAACTGTTTGATCTTCTTCTTGAGGTGTTGAAGCTTCTTGGTGAGCTGGTGCGTCACTGAGTCGCCTCCTCTGAGCGCCTCCTTGGAGCCGAACGACGCTCGCCTCGGCCTAAAGAGGATGAATTCAGGTCAAGTGTGTGCCAAGGGCGGGAAGTCAGGACAAAGCATTTGTGACTATACTCAGGATGGGTGGAACAGTTCACAATGTCCACGGTTCGGTTCATATATTGGGTTTTGAGTTCAGGGCAAGTGTTGACACCTTCAAAAAATTAATGGTCTCTCTCTCTCATTTAGCTCAAAGTAAGGGAGGAAGTCAATAGCGTGCCTTAAAATATATAAAAAAATATTCAGACAAGTACAATTGAACCAAAATGTAATGTAAAAGTAATTGTAACGGAGTAAACGTAGCTGGTTACAACCGACCTCTGGTACCAAGTTATTAAAATGGGCATACAGTGATCCCTCGCTATTTCGTGGTTCGTTTATCGCGGCTTCAGTGCATCGCAGATTTTTTCAAACATATTCATTAAAAAATAAATAAAATAAATTAAGTCCGCAAAAAGTCCACAAAAGGTCCGCGAGAAGTAGCGAAAGTCAGCAAAACAACGAGTCAAATAGAGCAACATATACAGCACTACATGTATATTCAGATTCAGAAAACTTTACCCCCGTGGGGCAATTAGAGTTGTGCGAGAGCGGCTTATTATAGAGATATGTTTACTGTATTTTGTTATTCATCAACTAACCTAACTTATACATGTTTAAATCTATGAGTATACAGCATAAAGTCATGTTAATTAATTCAAAATTTACTTCTACATGCATGTATACCATTAAATTTGGCCTTATAAATATTATGTACATATACCTATATGGAGGGGGGGTTGCTACTTCACGGATTTTCGTTTATCGCGGGTGGTTTTGGTCCTCATTAACTGCGAAGGATTACTGTAGTACATAATTCACAGTATAAATTTAAGTAAGGAGTTCAATCAGTTATTCTAAGTTTGACAATCATCTTTTTCTTGGGCCTGCATTTCACCTGTGTGCTTTGGTGGGGGAGGTGGCGTCGGCATCCTGCTGCAAGAAGCGCTGTGCACCGTGCACGCCGAAGTCCAGAAAGCGGCGCGCCAGGAGGTGCGGGTGCGAGCGGGAGGACGAAGGCGAGGCGTCCTCCCCCCCGCCCTCGCCACCGCCCTCGTCCCCGTCATCCTCCTCCAGGGGCAGCAGTGGGAGGGGAACCATACGTCCCGCCAGGGGGGACAGCTGAGCCTCGCCGCTCTCGCTGTCGTCCTGCCACGACTTGAAGGCCGGAACCGGATCTGCCGGAGGACACAAGTGGAGGACAAGTCTTACTAATGTTCTCACTAATGTTCCACTAGTGTCAAGACAACATGGGAGGCTTTCGGAGCAGACACAGAGAGGAAAATATCCCATTGAAAGAAGAAACAGGAATAGCCATAGGAGCCCTTTCACTATGTTTCCGGTGGACAGCAGAATCGGGGAGAGAGCGAGGACGGGGTGAAGTTGGTTGGTTGGGTGAGAGGTGCGGTCTCACATGTACAACCACTCACCTTGGCCTTCTTTCTGCAGGTGCATACATGAGAAATCTATGAGAGGGAGGTGGAGGTGATGATGATGATGAGGAAGAGGTGGTGCTGTTTGGGGTGAAGGGAGGAGAGGAGGAGAAGACGAGCGGTGAGCTCCATCGGTCGGCAACATTCGGTCAATGCAAACGTGCGTCCTGCTTTTTCACCACAAGCATGAGAGTGAGCCCTCGTGGAAGAGCCTTTAATTGGCCTGCCTGACATGATATATTTCTAAATGACCCCAAATCTTTGAACAACTGCGCTGATTACAAACTCCTACAGTGATGCCTTAAGAGACGAGTTGCGTGACAATGCCCCTAATTCAAAACACAACCTTAAATCATTTTTTCCCCAGAGACATGAGTGGGAATGGCACTAATCCGTTCCAGCAAAGAACATTTTGCATTGGCTTTCGGGCCATATGAGGTGCAATGAAATGCAATTTTAAGGTTTTGGTACTTATGAAATAGTACACGGCTTAGCACCTTCCTATCTTATTGACTTAATGACACCGTATGTTCCACCCCGAACTTTTCATTCACAACACGCTGGTCTTTTAGTGATTCCAAGAGCCAAAAAGAAGTCTGCAGGTTCGAGAGTGTTTTCTATTCAGGCTCCAGTGCTCTGGAATGCCCTCGCCACGCAAATTAGAGCAGCTACCTCAGTTGAAATGTTTAAAACGCAACTTAAGACTCATTTGTATACTCTTGCATTTTGTTGGAACGACATGTTGCCTGTTTGACTGCCGAGGCTTCCTCTGTCTGTCCTTGCCCCTCCCCACTGATCTGGAGAGGGGGCTCGGTGGTGTCGCTGTACGGATTCTGCTCCCATCGTTATGGACATGATTTGCACCAACTGAGCTGAACAACTTCTGTCTTTAGGAAAGCTTTGGAGGCTTACCTCACTTTCTACATTCCCATTTGATTGAAAGTAACATTTCATGAAAAATTTTGTTCAGGTTACATGAACCACAAGGTTAAATTCAAGGTCAAATTATAGGCCAAAAGGTAAAGTTAAATTATGCACCAATCTTCGAAATGATTTCACACTGAGATTCCCTATCCAAGATTATACCTGTTTTGTGAAGATTGACTCAGTAGTTGATACGAGGGTTCAAAGGAAAGTAGCCACACCCGTTTGGGCGAACCTATTTGAAATTCGATGGGCCGTACCTCTCAAACCCGTCCTGTGATTGACCTCATGTCATGTTCCCTAAAACAGTACAGACCATTTGGGCAACGTCTTATGGGCGTTACAATAAGCGCGAATTGGTGATTTTTATTTTTTTGTCATATAGTTTTAATGTTATACAGTTAAAAAAAACATGCAAATGGCACATAGGCAGTGGTCCACTGCACAAGGAGGATGAGTCATGTTTTGGTCTGTTTTGTCACGCACCGTCCCATTGGTGGTCGGGGAACAGCTGGATGTGCGGGGCGTGGCCACTGCTTAACCTTTGGCTGGTGTTGGCATTCTGGTCGCATGAAGAGTCCTGCAAGGTGAGAACGAGAGAAGATGTGCATGACTTTACTTTTTACGCTGTTAAATAAAGTTACTTGTGTTGCATTACACGTTCAAAAATTTTAATGTTGCCTTCCGCAGTGCCCTGTGTGTTACACTGGATTACATTTCTACTATCACCTACGAGTTGTGGTTTGCGTTACACTTACATGTGATACACAATGCCAATGTGCTGCGTTATGTGCATTACTTAATCAATTACACAACGTTATGGTGTGTGAGGGTAGGTAACATGTGCTACAATTCACGCTTTTCATTACGTTTCATTATTTATCTTGCATTAGGGTTGCATGTATCGCATTATACACAATGTGGCACATTTATCATGTCACGTGTGACATGACACGTATTACACTAAGATATATGGTACACTAAGCTACGACATGTTACATGTTCCGTTATGTGTTTTACTAATGTAGCGTGCCATAAGGGAGTTAACTTACGCAATGTGTGGCATCACCAGGTTGATGATCTGCACTGAAAGCACAACACAAACATGGTCACATCAAAGTATTTCCCAAAATGCCTTTTGGGTCCATGGGAACAAATTATTATGAGATCATACATAATGAGGGGTATACATAAAAAATAGTGTGGTTCTCAGATGAATACTACAGATTTTTGCTTCTTGCTTTTGTTTTTGTTTGTTTTACCCGACCCACCGACCTCATCGTTGAACATAGATCCAGGCCATGTCCCGGCCTGTGCACATTAACGCCGCCAAGATTAGTCGATTCATCGCAATGGCGATCAAATCGTCAAGAATTAATTTAAGAGTTGATGAGTCGTGTGTGTGTGTCTCTCTCTCTCACACACACACACACACACACACACACACACACACACACACACACACACACACACACACACACACACACACACACACACACACACACACACACACACACACACAAAAGCAAGTGAACATGTCACATGATTTTGAAATTTGAATCTAAATTGCCTTAGCGGAATCGCATGTTTTACTTGGTGGACATACTAACTACCATGCCCAAATGATCACAGAAGCCATGACGCATTGCTAAACCATGCAGAATGATGACACAAGCGACTATTTGTTACATTTATGCCATTCCAGTTTAGTCTGCAGCCAAACGATTTGTAAACGTGGGCGATGTTATCCGCCAGCGGAAGCCTTGAGTGGCCCCAGCATGCGAGATAGACCCATTCCAAACTGAATCAAAGGCAGTAATGAACCTATACAGTACCTGGCAGCGCCGATGTTGTTCTCGGTATCTCGGACGGCATCCAGCTCCATTCCTGAACCCTCCTCCAGGCGCCCCAGTGCATCCTGGGAGGAACAGGCAGCAAAAGCCATTAACCGTTTGTGTCTTGGATGCAAATCAAGCTCCAAGACTTCCATCCTCACCTGCGTGTCTTTCTGGTCTGTATTTTTCTGGTGCTCACCAAGGCAAACAGCAGACTGCGCTGTCTCACTGAAAGAAGGTAAAAGAGGGTTCAGGGGATAAGGAGAACGTGTCACACAAAACTTAGCGTGTCAAATCGTGTTGGTCTGTCACCCTTGGTGGCTGTCAAAGTTGCCAAGGTCCTGGTCAATGGAGGACTTAAGATCCAAGAAATGCTGCTCCACCGCTGCCCTGATGGTTCGTTCGATGATCCTGAAGACACACAACACGTGGTCAATGACACGCAACGTGCGTTTTACAACTCCAGAGTGATGGGTTTTCGGTGCATTTGTTGTTTAACACGGTGGGGAATAAGGGCTGCTACGCATTGTTTCACAAGTTAGGTTACGCATGTGACATATTTTACACAGTGACCATCGGTTACACTTTTACAAGTGTTAGTATATGTGCTGCTGCATGTTATATTAGGTGTGCTGCGTTACGTGTGCTAACATTTCGCAATATGCGATTGTTACTAACGATGCAGCCATACACAAAATTCACGGTTCTGTTGATTTGATACTTGAAAGCATGGCTGTCACACTAAGTTTTGTCACGGGCCACATTGTAGTGTTGGCTTCCCTCAGAGGGCCATTATGGCTGTGAACCAATATAAATGTTTGATCGGCTGATGCTCTCACTTTTACACAAAAAAATGATGGATAACTAGTTTGGAAATCAGAAGACAGTAAATTCTCGTCCAACTATGTTTCAGTTTATTTTGAAAGGAGGATTGGTAACAAAAAAATCTTGGGAGTGTCTAATATGTCAGTGTTGTGAAGTGGAGACAATTTGCAAAAAAACATGAAGTCAACGGACATGATTTGCCTTTGCAGGCCACATAAAATGATGTCATGGGCCATATCTGGCTCCCTGGGCCTTAGCTTGACACCTTGCTTTAAAGTCACGGTTCAATAATTTTGATACCTTTTTTTTTTTAAACTGCAAAATTTGAATACTTTATTTTAAAAATTGCGTTTTGAACTTCATAATTCGAATCTAGAACCACTAAAAATTGTGCATCCATGCTCATTTCATACAGTAGAAGAAACTCACTGCAGTTCAGAAACATAAATGAACAAGGTACAAAAAAAGGAGAAAATCCCATAGCCGAGTAGCCAACCTATAGAAATCCACTCTCAGATTTGTCTGAATTTACATTTATTTAAAATTACGTCAAGAACATTAGTGTGGGACAGTTATTGCAGCATATTTTGTACAAGGAGAATAATAATTCTGCATTCAACTCAATTGCACAACATAATCTTTGTTAATAAAATATGGCCTATATACATATTATAATGTTTACATCGTCATACTGGTTATTGTAATATAAACTTGTATTTATTTTAAAAATGCTATATGTCTGTATGATAAAGTGGAGATCGATACAAGTCAAGTCAAGTCAAGTCAACTGTATTTATAGAGCACTTTCAAACAGCCATCGCTGTATACAAAGTGCTGTACATGGATCAATTGAACATATGTATGATAAACAGTAAAACAAATCGGTAATAAAGATGGTAGAAAGCACCAAACAGTAAAACCGAGAACAAATCTAAGTCATAAGTCATGCTGAGTCGAATGCCAAAGAATACAAGTGAGTTTTGAGGAGGGTTTTGAAGATGGGCAGCGAGGAGGCTTGCCGAATGTTCAGTGGGAGGTCATTCCAGAGAGAGGGACCAGCAACAGAAAAGGCTCGATCGCCTCTGAGCCTCAGTTTAGTTCGTGGCACTTCTAATAATGTCTGGTCCACAGACCTGAGGCGTCGGGCAGGTGTGTAGGGGCGGATGAGCTCAGAGAGGTAAGGTGGCGCGAGATTATTTAGAGATTTGAAAACAAATAAGAGGATCTTGAATAAAACTCTAAAATGTATGGGGAGCCAGTGAAGGATACAAGGAACGCTTATGGACGAACATGTCCATAACGGGGTTGGCTGCGTTTGCCCTAAGCCTTTCCTAATAGCTACGGCCCGGGCTAAGCCAGCGATGATGTCAACAGCACTCTAATGCTATGTTCAGACCAAATGCAGGGTAAGCGTTTTTGCGTGTAATTCCATATACAGTCATTGCAGTTCGCGAGGTCGGGTGTGAGTGCGTGTATAAAGTGGAATGCCTTGAGAGACACGTACCTAAAAGGAAAAAAAGAAAGGTGCTGAAAGAGAAAAAAAAACTGGCTTGGTTTTGGCAAGTTTTTGTTTGTTAATTATTAGAACTTCCTGGCAGCCATCAACATTTACGAAGTCCACAATAAATTGAAAATAATAATTTGACGTTGTACTGCAACTGTGCTTTAGTGATAAATAATTTTATGCTGCAACACAAGCGTTTGTGTCCGTGAGTTAATTCAATCACTGTGTGTCGTTCTGGACCATGCATTTGTCCTTGAATTTGGCTTCATGCATCATGTAACTTTAATGACTAAGGCCCACTGTATAGGGCTCAATGATTCCTCTCGGACTTGGACTAAAAGGAGGAAAAAAAAAAAATCAGTTGGCTACTCACCTGATGTGAAGTGTGGACTCCCTACGATGTGAATATGCTAGCCGGATTGTGTTTTTGAGGCTCCCCATACATGACTTCTTGACGTTAAAGAAGGAAAAAAGCCACACTGTAAAAGGTAACGCTCATCCCACGCACCTTTTTCAGATACTTGATCCTTAAGATTTAGTGAGATTTTGTTGCGCCTCCTTTCTTGTCCTTCTCTTTTAACTTTGCTCACAGGCCCACCAGAGGCTTGGTACCCGTGATGGGAACATAGTGTTGTAATATTGTGTACGCAGCTGTCCGCAAAGTATCATCTAAAGCCTTCGTTTAAGAAGACTGACATCAAAATGGACTTGAGCACGCGATGCGCAGGCTGACAGTCATGTGAGGAGTTACATTTTCCCCCTTATTTTGTGGTTTGTGACACTTTTATGCCGTCTTCACATCTCATTAACACGCGTCTGTCGCACTTTGACCATGCTCTTCCTCATCACAGAAATGATCGTTACTTTGTTCAAAGAAATATGGCTGTATTTACCGTTAGGAGGGGGCCCAAGTCAAAACATTGGCTCCAATTGCTCGTCCAAAAATTTGAATATCATGAAAAATGTGATTTCAGAAATACTAAAAAAAAAAAAAGCGAAACTTGTGATGTAAAATACAAAAATATTTGACAAAAATACAATGGTAAAATAAGCTCTACATGACCTGTACTGCCTTCCTCCATGTTTCATTCTCACATAGTTATCTGTGTACCTTTATTAAACTGTGTGTGTGTGTGTGCGCGTGTGCGTGCATACTCACTCTGCAGAGTCAGCAGGCAACATGGGCACAGGGGAGAGATGGGAGCTGCAGAGAGAAGAAAAAGACCACGCCGCGCTTAGAACATCCTGTTCTCCTGGACTGCCGTTACAGACATGGAATGACCTTGGCGAGTATGTGCGTGTGTGGGAGTCAAAACAGGAAAGAGAATAAGGACGGCTACAAGGATGCCCACAAAGGCCACTGAGGCGATATTGACAAACTCAGCGGCGCCAATGGAGGCAGGCAAATTGGTATTTAGGCTACTGTATTGTTTATACGATATCAGACTGCGTGTGTGCGTGAGTGTGTGTGTGTGTGTGTGTGCTAGCTATCAAGGTCACACTTGCACAGTTGTTGTCTCCACACAGCTGAGACATGGCTGCGGATGCTCGCAAACGCACACCGGGGCACATTCCAGGGCAGCATGTTTACGTAACAAAACAATGTCAGTGATGTTATAGAACGGTGCGCAAAAGTTCAAGCACACACTCAAGTCTGTGTGAGAGAGGAAAAACCTTATAAAGCTTCGACGTGAAAGACATTTCTTTTGATATGTGCATTGAGATTAAGAAACAACAATAGCGACACATGCAATGAGGCACACTTGCAGAAAACAGTTCATGGTGTGTGCGATTGTGCCTACAGGAAAATAGCTGCACATAAAGACAATTGTATAAAGAATAAAATAGAAAATAACGACTTTGACATACTTCAGCCTAGATGAAAAACAAAAAAGAAATAAAAAATAAATTAAAAATATTGGCTGAAAAAAAACAAAAATTATACAGTAATACAAAAGTTTAGATGAATAAAAAAAAATATTTTGCAGCTTTCTAGGGACCAAAGGCTGCCAATATATTTGCAACAAAATATTAAATGAAAATACACAAATTTGACCAAAAATAAAAAAAAAATTTCTAATAAATCTGCTGATTAACTTCTCAAATTTCAACGTGATAATCACCATGCTAACATGCTAAAATGTGATATGTTATAACATGGTAAATTTGACTTGTGATAGATGACCTGATATGGAAATAAGCCCTCATTTACTGCACATCAAACCTCTTTGCCATCGAAGCTCAATCACGACCCGGTAGAGATTTTCATTCCGTCCTACTCAGGGCCACATTGACTAAACATTACGTAACTCTTCATCAAGTGTCATCACGACACTTGTAGGACTCAGCGACTT